>JAHPZR010009781.1:0-20142 GCA_019787425.1 Platygyra sinensis
AAAGATCAAAGGAGTTTAAACAATGCATATCATTGGTCTCAAAACATATTTCTGAGTTTTTATTTGAACTCAAAACAATTGTTGTACCACCAAAGTTTGTCATGTCCATCAAGTGTGAAGTGATATAGTTTGTCATGAGGAACTACAGTATGAGACCAAAACAGTATACTATGATTAGCCCTCTTTCGCTTAGGTCCGTCATGCGTGACGCGAAGGAAACTGTGGAAAAAAATGGTCGCGGTGGAATCCTCGGGCGCGAAGCACTGGGGGGGGCGAAAAAAGGATGGACTACTGCCTTACACCCAAGAGTTTAATTATGGCGTTGCTCGCACAACGCAAAAATATATTGGCTATGCTGGAGCCGTGTTGACAACCAGATGTCAACATGTGGTCAACACTCGACTGCTTCAATACTTGCGATGGGGGTGATGTTTAACAAACCATTTTCTCGATTTCCGAAAATATATTCTTTGAAGCGGAGCAAATCAAAGCTTTGCAATCGCTTTCGCAGCGTTGATGTCCTCAGGAACGATTTGCCAACAGCTTCGGAGGCTTGCCATATATCAAGTGTTTTGTTTGGCAAGAGACATCTCCTGAAAAAAATGTACGAGGACAAATAATATGATCATCCGTGATAAGAATCCACCTACATGTACTGCTTGCAAACTGTTCTAATGACAGCCCAAAAGGGGCCACAATATATAATGCAAGTAAGAAAACGTTCAGAAAAGTTTTCGTGTTTTGTTCCCTCGAAAGCAATATCTAGAGACTTCAAACAAATCTTATAATGTTAAAATTAAGCCTAACATAGCAACCTCTAAAACAAGTCAGCATACACATGTGCGTACATGGCGCGGGAGTCGTGGTCAAGGTCTGTCTTTTGAAGTTCTGAAACGTTCCGAATTTTTAGTGGCACATCTGGCGCACACTCCTGTTTTGATTTAGCTAGGTTTTTCCGCTCGCAGAAAACCAAGTTCCGTGACTCAGATTGGCCAAAACGATATTTCCCGCACTTCACCCGCTCGTATTGGAGTTCATTAAATCTCTGTCAAAAACCCTACGATTAAAAATCGCCGCTAAAAAACTTTTTTAGAAGTCTGCATCAACAAACGCGGCAAAAATCGTTACACGATTGTTCTTTCGTGGGTCTTTACCTTTTCACCAAGCCTTTTTTAGGGGTTTTGCGATCACTTGAGGACGAACATCCTTCGCGGGCATGTTTTGGCACCTTCAAGGGTGCATTTTGAACAATTCTTTTTACTTAGAACATCTCCCGGGGTGAGTTTGAACGACAGGCGACAATGACAGGATCAGGATAACAAATTCTATTGTATTACGGTTTAATTAGATTGGAGTTTCACAAGACCAAAAAATCACTTGGCCATGAAAGGGCAAAGTCTTGGGCTTAGGTCGGGTAGTCCTTAACCTACATGTAGCCGTACCCTCCCGCCCTCGGCGGGGGAGGGTTTATGGCCTACAGCCTAGGCTTCCGGTAGTCCCTCCTTTCGCGTGCTTCTCGCCCCCAGGATTCCACGCAGCCATCTGTTTTCCACAGTTTTCTTTTTCACGTCACGCATGACGGACTAAGCGGAAAGAAGGGACTACTCGTTGTCTACCCAAAACCGCACACACTCAGTTCCATGTGCGTGGCATAATAGAATATAACGACCATCAACTTGGTTGCGGGGACTATAATCCTCCATTTGACTAAATATTCAGGTTTTGATTTTCCTGGCAATGTTTCAGTGGAGAGTATTTCTAAAAACAAAGGGGGACAACCACATGGGGTATACAACTGTATTCGAAAATGTGGTTGACCACGGAATTCCCTTTCCGTTTAATTTTCCAACCAGAATCATCAGAAGTTTAGGTTGAATAGCTCGTATTTCGGAAATAGATGGTAATTTTTTGGATTGTTACATGTACATGTATGTACTAAAACTTTCCAAGGACAATTTTTCTTTCATTTCTGGACTTAGTTGGCCTGACCTCCTCTAATAGAATAGAGCTGTCGTATCCACTTCTGGTACTGGATCCGTGCCCAACGCTTCGGAACAGCCCCTGACACCCGGTGCTTGACCGCTGCACTTTTTTCGATGAACCTTTTTTAGCCTCATGTGTGTAATGTCCGGATCAACGGTCTGCTACTTACAATCCCAAAGTGATGTACCGATGCCAACTTCGTGGGACCAACAGCTCCAAGTCAGCGGTGGATTTTAACAGGCCAAGATGTCCCGCAAAAAAAGCGAGGTAAACACAAGCTCAAAAAAAAACTGCTGTCTGAGCATCTGAGGGACGAATGAATTTTCTTTCTGGGCAAAAGCTTTACATTCTCACTTGTACACAATCGGCAAAGGACCACTAGGCAAGTCGTCCTGCCATTCTAAAGCATTCAAAAGAGCACACTAAGACTTGCCCAAGGCAAGTTAAATTTGAGAACTACTAGTCCCAATGGGCAAGCTGGAGATTCTAGTTTTTTCAAGCCCTGGCAAGGTATATACATGTATACAGGTACTGTGTGTACCTGTATATCTGCTAAACCTCATACAGTATCCATTGTGTTGGATTGACTACCACCTTTTTACCATTCCACGACACTGGCGTCTCGTTCCCGCTTTCTGCATCCCATGACGGCATGATCAGAAGGTATCCAGAATTGTCAGAAACAAACTTGGTCGCCAAATTCTTCTTGAAACACAGCAGAATTAAGGCGATGGATGATTTGGGCTGTGAAGCAAGGCAAATCAGATATTAATTAACTTTTGCTTAATGGTTGTATAAATCAACCGTCATTTCAAAACACCCTGAAGAAGGCAGTAATGCCGACTGGAAATGTTGGTTGATTTATACCACCATTAAGGGTCATTTCAACAACAACGTTTACTTTTAGTATACAAGACGTTATGCAGTCTCTTCAATATTATTAATTAACTTTCATCTTGTAACCACAATGTGATTACTTATTTATTACAACTGAATTTATAACTGTTTTACATTTTGTTTTGTATTGATGGAAGATATAATAATGTTCATAGGTTGCAACTGAGCTCGTTTGAATTTCCCCAGGGATGTATGGAATACAAGGTAGAATTCCCTAGTAATCCCCATGTAAATTAAACAATTCAAGAATGGATGTTTGATGTCATAAGTAATATATGTAGATAGTTGTTAATTAATTTAACATGAGTACTTACCATTTCTTTTTAACCATGGCTCTTGGCACAAACATAAACAGACCAGCAGTGTGTCTTGCCACAACCTGGAATACAGTAACATTTCAAATTGTCAGCAGCACTCATTTAGTAATTTGACTTTCATCATAATGTATATTCAAGTTTCCTTCAATTGAACTTCCCATTGGTTTGGATCTAAAGGCGGCGAAATACGAGATACAAAAACCCTCAACTTGTCGCGCAACATTGTTTTCGTTGCACGTTTTCGTCGATGTTTCCCGTTTTTCACCTTGCGTGATCAACTTGACCGGCAACAAAAACATTTGTTGTGGGTTGAAGAAATGCGGCGCGCTGATTGGTTGATTTGCTAGGGCACGAGCAGATTTGTTGCGCGACAAGTTGTGAGTTTGATGAAAAACGAGCAACAAGGCCAAGATTTGTTGCTCAAAGTAGACCCGCGCTCTACTTTTCGCAACAACTTCTTTCAACCTGCAATAAATGTTTTTTTTTGCGCGACAAGTTGATCACGCAAGGTGAAAAACAGGAAACATCGACAAAAACTTGCAACGAAACAATGTTGCGCAACAAGTTGAGGGTTTTTGTATCTCGTATTTCGCCGCCTTAACCAACAAAGCACTGGACAGAGAGCTGAATTTACAGTCAGTCAACAAAAACATATTAAAGCCTACATGTAGCTTCACTTCCAAGGCTTATGCATGTTAAAAAGTAACTGGTCCAAGTGAAAACTCACTCCTGTCAGCTTCTGTCTGGCCCACTGTGATAAATTTCCAATCCAGCACTACATATACGTTAAGTCGCGAATACAAATAAAAATACATATACATGTTGCCCCTCTATTAGTTTACAAGTTGCTTCATATGCCGGTATTTACATGTACATGTAACTACAAATGTAACCATAATTATGGAAAAAGAACAAGGAAATATGGACTGTGTGTACTAAAGGCATCCATAGTCAAGTGTGGATCGATACTCTCAATCAATCCTCTCCATTGACATCTTGATCCATACTTACTGTAATTGACATCCTGATCAATACTTGGTCGTCACTCTATCAACACTTGATGAACAGTTGATCAATAGTTAGCCCTGTACCAGCCATCTCGTGTAATTTGATCAAAAATTAGTCACCTGTCGACCAAATGTCCGCTGAGATGTCGATTGAGTGTCAAATGAATGCAGTGTCAACTGATTGTCGATGGAGTGTCAATTGAGTGTCAACCAAGGTATTGATGGAGTGTCATCTGAGTATTGATCAAGGGTTGATTGAGGGCATTGATCAACAACTGACTGTGAATGCCTTCAGTACACTTGATTCGAAAATGTTTTGACGATAGATGACATAAAAAGAAAATAGTTTCATTGACATCACCAGTGCCTGTCTTTACTGATCTGTATTGAATGTATTCCAATAACTTTTGACAACAATAAATCTGAACAAAGGGTTAATCATTTGAAAGATTCTATACCTGTACATGTCCACTGGCTTCCAATGTTGACAACAGCTCATTCATGGGGACATCAATGCTGAACTTTGCAGCATTTTCTAGGTCATTCCGAAGTTTCTTAGTGAAGCCAAGGGCTTTAGAAGCCCTTTCTCTTGCCTCATTAAACAAGTGTTTGAAACCTCTGCAAGCTTCTAGCACCTTCCGTCTGTCAAAACAATATCATCCCAAGAGTCAGTATAACTAAAGTGAAGCCTTAGAGTCAAGGCTGGCTCATAGCTGCCAGAGCTTATCCCGGTTTCTGTAGTATGAAGTGGCTAGAAGTATTTCTACTCCCCCTGAATGGGATGCTTGTCCATTGCAGGTCACTCCCCCGTAATTTTGCTAGGTTTCTCCTGTTTGTCGTTTGGTAACATGTTCTGAACTACATTTATTAAGCCGATGCAAATAAATACATACTATCAGATACGTGCGTGACAATGCTATATAATGCAATTAAAGTGCAAGTGCATATGATTAAATACCAAGGTGCAAGTGACTGTGCAAATGATTATCACATAGTATAACACCTTTCCCCTTTTGGAAGACGAAATCCTTAACGGAGTGTCCATAAGAAGTCACTTAAGTGATTTAAAAGTCACGGTGATTTAAAGTGTTCAGTTCATAAGAAAGTCTTTGAATCTTGAAGGAAGTCTACGTTCTCTTGTTGAACGGCGAAGTGGCGGTGTAGATTCTTGTTCCACTAGCTGATCCGTTCCCTCCATTGGCTCACTTTCAGATGGTAGGGATGCTGTTTCAAATCGGTCCAATCTTCCATCATTGTTGTCGACTGGTTCTGCCTTTGCCTCTCTGATTTGTGCATGGTTTCGCCGGACTGGCCCCATTGCTGTGCTCACAAGGCAGGACGTTGGGGCGGGTCTTCCAATTACCTCCCCATAGATCCAGGGTTGGTGTTTGTTCATAGGCCTAGGTTTCACGTACACTTTGTCTCCTTTTGAGAACTCAGTAAGCGGCGTCGACACCCTCTTGTCGTATTGGGCCTTAGATCTCCATCTCCTTTCCGCGATGTTTTCTTGTACTACCCTTGGGGACACTATTTGCGGAACGAGTTGACGCGGAGCTGTGGGGATGATATCCCGTAGTCTCCTAGACATAAGGCGTTGTGCTGGCGAGTAGTCGTATCCCTGCTGGGGTGTGTTTCGGTACGCTAGGAGGGCCAGATAGGGGTCCTCATGGCGAGACTTTTTCAGAATGTTCTTTGCAATTTTGACTGCTGACTCCGCCTTTCCATTTCCTCGGCTGTGGTATGGTGATGATTTACGTATGATGAAACCGTATTCTCGAGCAAAACGTGAATATTCATGGCTTTCAAACTGTGGGCCGTTATCGGTTATGCACTCGTCTGGAATTCCATGCCGAGCAAATTGTCTTTTCATGGCTCGAATAACTGTGTTAGCTGATGTGTTCCCGCTGAGGGGGTCTAGTTCAAAGAAGTCGCTGTAATGGTCGACCATAACGAGGTAGTTGCTTCCATCCAGTTGAAAAAGGTCGGCACTTATTTTGGACCACGGTCTAGTGGGTATATCATGAGATTTCATTGGTTCTTGCGGTCGCTCGCTTAGGTACTGGGCACAAAGTCCACATGATAAGCATTTCTCCCGGATTGCTGCTTGCATTCCTGGCCAGAACAGAGACTCGCGTGCTCGCCTTATACTGCTGTCAGCTCCCTGGTGTGCTTTGTGTATTTTCTGTAACATCTCGTCTCGTAGAACGGCTGGGACAATTACTTGGTGGGACCTGTATAGAACACCATCATAAACTGAAATTTCATCTCTGAAATTCCAGTACAGCCTAAGTGGCTCTGGGGTTTCCTTTCTTTCTGAAGGCCACCCATTCATTATTACCGCGTGCAGGGATGCTAGAACTGGGTCTTTGGCGGTTTCTCGTCTTATTCGTTTCAGTGTGTCGGGTGTAACTTGGTTTGGCTCAAGATCCATTTCAGCTATTTCCAGGCGGAACACTTCGCATTCCTGCTTGGCAGTGGAGGAGGGCTGGCCAGTGACGGCTGCACGAGATAAAGTGTCCGCAACGTAAAGTTCCTTTCCTTTCTTGTATCGGACAGTGAACTGATATCTTTGCAACTTCAGCATCATTCTTTGCAGTCTGCGGGGGGCTTTGCTGAGAGGCTTCTTGAATATTGTCTCGAGCGGCTGGTGATCTGTATGTACCGTTATGTCGTGTTTTCCGTATAGGTACTGGTGCCACTTATCCATGCAAGAGACGATTGCTAGGCACTCTTTCTCAATTTGAGCGTAGTTTTTCTCCGTGCTGTTGAGGGTATGTGATGTAAAGCAAACAGGTTGATCATTCTGCAGCAATACTCCACCGATGGCATCTTCAGATGCATCCACTTGTAGCGTCACAGGAAGGGCTGCGTCATAGTAGCGTAAAGCAGTTGCTGAGGCGATGAGTTTCTTTGCCGAGTTGAATGCATTTTCATGCTGGCTTGACCACAGGAATGCATAGTCCTCCCTGGTCAAGTCCCTCAATGGAAGAACTGTTTCTGACAAGTTATGGCAGAACTTGCTTAAGTATTGGCACATTCCAAGAAAACGCTGTACCCCAGACTTGTCAGTGGGCGCTGGCATCTCTGTAATTGCAGCTACTTTAGCTGGATCGGGCTCTACACCTCTGTCAGTAAGCTTGTGCCCCATGAAGGTGACAGAGGGAGATTTAAACTGCAATTTTTTCCCCGAAAGTCGCAGGCCATGGTTGTTGCACTTTTCTAACAGGCTTGTGAGATTTCTGTCGTGATCGATGTCAGCTTCCTCTCTAGAATCTCCGCATCCAAAAACACAGATATCGTCGGCAATGTTTATTACCCCGTGTAAGCCCTCTAAGAATTCATGCTGGCGCCGTTGATACTCCTCCGGTCCCGAGGCGATCCCAAATGGCATGCGAGTGTAACAGTAGCGACCGTTTGGGCCCTGGAACGTAGTCAGTAGAGAGGACTCATCATCCATCACGATGGTGTGGAAAGCTTCAGATACATCAACAATGGTAAACACTTTAGCCTTAGTTAGTTGTGGAAGCTTTTCTTCAATAGTCGGTATTGTGTACTTGGGTCTTCTGATGGCCTTGTTAATTGTTTGACTTGGATCAATGCATATTCGAAGTTTTCCGTTAGGTTTCTCTTTTACCAGGATGTTTGAGAGCCAATCTGTAGGCTGTGTGACCGGCCTTATGATGCCTTCATCACAGAGTCTCTTTAACTCGTCATTTACTTTATCCAACTTTGCCACGGGAACTCGACGCGTTGGGGCGTGTACTGGAGTGACATTAGGATCAAGCTCGATGTGCAGGGGAGTTCCAAGAGGATTTCCGCGGCCTGGCTTAAATACATTTGAGTAGTGGTGTAGCACGTCTTCCTTTGTCAGTTTTCCTAGCGGTGGAGGTGACTGCACATTGCGCGGAATCTCTTCTTCGACTGCGTTTGTTTCATCAGCATACATCTTCAAGTAATCTAGGGCTTGAGCATCTCTTCCGCTGAGAAGTGGCGGTTTCTGATTAGGCACGTTGACCACAAGAAAATCTATGGTGTGAATCTTGCCCCTTCTGTCACAACACAAGGTTACTTGGCCTTCAGGGCGGATTGTTTCGCTTCCATATGTGTTAATCTTGCTTCTGGTCCGCGAGATCTTTACGTCAGGAAACAACTCGCTTAGTAGACTGATTGGAATCGTGTTGCACGTGGATGCCGAGTCGATTTGCGCTTTCACGACTTTTGTTTTCCCTCCATGCACGAGATGTAGATGAGCAAAGAATTTCCTTGCCGGCTGCGAGTCGCACTCCGCCACAAACGCTTCTTCACCGTTGTCTTCATCGACAAAATTTAATTGCTGCTGGCGTCCTTGTCGTCTTGCTCCACCTCTACAAACGCGCGCGAAATGACCAGGGATCCCACACTTTCGACATCTTTTGCCAAACGCGGGGCAGTGCTGTTGACGGGGCTGTTGATGGTTGCCGCCACACCAGAAACATTGTATTGATTGCTGTGCTGGATTCAGATCTTGCCGCTGATTTGTAAATGTTGATTTACTGGTAAAATTCACCTGTTCCTGCTGTGTGTCCCTGGCAGTTTTCATGAGTTGATTCGCGAACACAGTCGCTTCGAACGTTTTAGCCACTTCGACAACTTCTCGTAGCGTAACTTTTGTTTGTGCGGTGTTTCTGTGTCTGTGTCCTTTTCCGATTAGTTTCACTCGAAGCGTATCAGACGTTAAGCCAGCGATAAATTGGTCCCGCATAAGCTCGTCAGCGAAACCTTCATATTCACACTGTGCTGCCTGATTCCGTACACGCGTCTCCCAGGAGGCGATCGATTCGTTTTCGTTTTGCAGAAGGCGAAGAAACTTTTGTCGTTCCCCTGATACTCCGATGCTCGCACCGTAATATTCTCTTAGTGCGGAGACAACACAATGGGGTTTCTTCTGATCGGCTTCGTCTAAGCCTAAACTGTATTTATAGACCGTTCTCGCTGCTGGAGATAAAGATGCCCGGAGACAGGCCATAGCTTTTTCAGGTTTGGTCCATTTCTGTGCGTCAGTTTCTTTCGATGGATCAAACCAATTCTGCATGATGCAGTAATCTGTCAAATCTTCGATGTACGTTTCCAAGTCATGTTTGTCATCTCCTGTTTGCTTGAACTCAGGAAACGGGGTGTTCGAAGCCATTGGAATCGAAGAATCGTTGAGTCGGTAACTGCGCTAGAGCCGTTACATTATTGCTAAATAAACCACGTCGCTGCCACCATGTTTGTCGTTCGGTAACATGTTCTGAACTACATTTATTAAGCCGATGCAAATAAATACATACTATCGGATACGCGCGTGACAATGCTGTATAATGCAATTAAAGTGCAAGTGCATATGATTAAATACCAAGGTGCAAGTGAATGTGCAAATGATCATCACATAGTTAACGCCCAAGTCGCAAATGGAGGTTGGGTGCCCAGGGGCTGCAACCGCAATCACACCCCAAGGCGGAAGAGCCCGAGTGACCAGTACAACCCGCAACCCAGCCACGAGCCCCCGGCGCAAGCCCCCTATAACACCCGTCACACGGAAGCCCAAAGGCCCCGTGGAGATAAACAACCCATGAAGAAAGATAATAACAATACTGATAATAATAAAAATAAAATAATGACCACAAAACCCAGTAAATATAGAAACCCAGGGAACGACTCCCTAAGACAGGGAAGGGTGGGAGGGGACGAAGAAAACGCCTGCAAAACTTTCCAGGACAACGCTACGCCTAAAACAACACGCCACGCTACAAAGACACAAAGCCGAGCACAACGTGAGCACATGCAAGCAGCGCACGCAACTGGAATACGGAATACCGCTGGGCAAGGTGGTGCCCTCAGGCACACAACAGCCCTAGAACGCTAGGAGGAACGCCAACACGCTAACAACAACGCTATAACGCCACGCAATGCTACTGGATGGGGATACGCAACTAAAAATGCCTAAGAACAACTGAATAGCTCCAGGTCGTTAACTATGTTAAATGTAATTTAACTATATTATAACACTCCAATTATACACCCATTTATACATCTGGGTGGAGATCTAGAGGTACTGTGAGAGTAGTGTCTTGCCAGAGAACACAACACAATGTCCCCTGCCAGGGCTTGAACCGGGACCACTTGCTCCGGAGTCAAGCGCACTAACCATAAAGCCACCACACCTCCCCATTATAACTAAACATGACAAAAAACAAGGTGCTCCATATCCCTAATAAGGTGTAAGTTACTTTTTAGGTCCGGGTATTCCACACAATCTCATTAGCATTGCACAAGTCTCATTCCTAGAGGATTACAAGAGGCACATGTACAGGTGTACATGTAAAAAGGCTCACTGCTCATGCATGTACACTGTAACCATAGGAATATACTGTTATTGCCAGTAACTTTTCCCATTCTTGTTGCATTATAGTTCTTATTGTTTTTGACACAGCTTTCCCACCATGCATGTGTTATTTCCTTGGACTGAGATTTAAACAGTCATTGCAAAGTCAATCATTCTGTGAATTGATTATTAATTGAATAATTTAAATGCTCCACCTGAGATCATCACTTTGATCAGTGTTATTGTGAAGGTCAGAACAACTCTGATCCAATTCTGACTCCAGAAAATCACCCGTGGATTCAAGTAAGCCTGACGCCATGACACTAAAAGGTTAAAATTAACAAAGTTCAGAAAATATCTAAAGAAGAGACTCAAGACTGGAGAATCACATCTGATCAACAAAGAGGACAAAAACACTGTACCTACATGCACTAACACTTGTAGAAAGATCATTACACTTAAAGAAATTATAATAAATTTAAAGATGATTCATTGTTAACTAAATGGTTGACACATGTTTTCCTGAATTCCAGCAAATAAATGTATCCATGTGCCTCCCACAGAAGGTTCTTTTTAGTATGAACGCTCTTACCCGTCTGGAAATTCCCGTTTAGCTTCAAACCAGGGCTGCTATTAAGTTTTAATTCACCTGTAGCCTTGATCTTCACATCCATAGTAAACTTGTTACTTTATGGGTTACTTCTATCAACTACAAGCCAGTTCACCCACAACATCAAGGGTCCATCAAACATATTCAGCCACGACAGGTGTTACGGTTATGGCCCTTATTGACAGCCCCGAAAGCATATTTTCTTTTGAAAATTTCAGCTTTTGCAATCTCCTCCCCCTTAGAATTTTGTCAGCCTTCCTTGGAGTGGTTATGAATAATTTCCAGAACTACACTGTCATGGTAAAAAAAGTTGTCTACATATGAGCCATGTGGCCAATCAGGCCAGACATTATCCTTGTTTTGGTACTCGTAGCATGAAGCGATTCAGAGTATTTATACACTAACCCTGGATGGTATGCTACTTCTACCTTATGGTTAACCTACATTGTAGCATTAACTTTGCTGGTCCCGGGAGGAGAGAGGCACTGTGAGAGTACAGTGTCTTGCCCAAGAACACAACACAATATCCCTGAAAAGGGCTTGAACCCGGGAGCCCATTGTGCCTCCTTGAACTGCTATAATTGTAATATTACTTATTTACATGTATTTGTTAGTGGCTTTAAAGTGGTACTATGACGAAAATCGCATCTTTCCTGTTGAAGCCATTTTAAAACATACACAAGTAGTCTGTAGGAGAAGAAAAATGCCGTTTACTGTTTTCAATTATCTCTTTTCGTTCCAGAGATTTTTAAAATGTGCAAATTTAAGTTGTTAAATATGCAAATTAGCCTAGCAATGACGTTATATACAGTACTCAACCAAATGTTGATCAAATATGATGAAAAAGGATATCTCAGCCATTTTGCATCAGAAATGTTTGATTCTTTGCAATAAGATTCTACTAAAGGTGCTCCACAATACAAACATAAAAGTTTTGTTTCCATAGCAACATACTGGGTTCCACACCTCCCCAAAATAAAAGACATTTCTGACCACCTTCAGCATTCCATTTTCATATTTGCAAATGGTGCCTCGTATGCATGAATGATCCCATAGGCATACAAATGTGTTAGCTCGAGTTTGTGGCCCTGTTTAGCATTTTTGAGCTGAAAATCGGTAACATATTATTGAAATCAAGTGGGTGGGGACTGGAAAAGAGTAAGTTGCCATGGAAATAAAACTTTTATAGCTGCAGATGTATTTCCTGTAGAACTACATGCATTAGCCTGCCAAGTTTCAATGGTCTGTGCTGCAAATTGGCCAAGATAGCTCTATTTATATAAATGTACTTGAGATGATATTGGGTTGAGTGTATGACATCATCAGTTATCTCATTTGCATATTTTTTTTCAAACTTAAATATCTCCGAACTATTGCAGATATTTGCAAACAGTAAATGGTGTTTTTATTCTTTCATTGAATTCTATGTGATACACCTAAAATATAAAGGGGTAAAAATTTGATCTTAGTACCTTAAAGAGTCTATATCAGTGATAAAGGGATGGTCTTCTAGATTTTGATAAATGTTATGAGCCTCAGCTGATACAACTTTTTGCTCATACATTACACTGTGAGTGACAATTATTGTTCAGTTAATTACAGTGACTGTATGTCTAGAAATATATACACTTTCAATCTTTGAAGCTTGACCAATTAGCCACGTACACCACTACATGTGTACATCCAGAAAATAAATCCTCTCACCAAAATCTTGTTCCTCCTTCCACCTCTCCGCCTCTAATGTGACGACAGTGTTTCTTCACAAAGTTCCATTCTTCTTCAAGAATATTCTTTAATCCCTTAGATGCCTGGGGAAGTCTCTGAACTAGATGGATCACATTGTGCAAGTATTCAAAATAAACCTATGAGGAAAAAAGGGAGAAATCAATTTTTACTAATTAATTCTAGTGAAAGCGACAGAGTGGAGGGCATTTTAAATAAGAAAACACCCAGTCCTTAGGTCACAAGCAGGGCAGTAATAAACCTGGGTCTGATTGTGCAGAGCAAGTAAAGTTTGCATTCTTGGGCAAGTGAACATTAAAGTTCAGTGGCCTGTTGGGCAAGTGAAAATAGCCTCAGTAGTGCTGTAAGTCTGAATAAAAATGCCAGCTTGATGAATGACAATTTCCCGTCAGAAGCTAATTTCAAAACTTGAGACTAAAACAATCATTAACCATTGGGTTGACAGCATGGGTTACATGTAGATACATCCTGGGAAACCCAGGGGCTACTAGCTGAGACGATGCGATATTTTCGGGGAAGCGATATTTTCGGGCGAAAGTTTACTTCAAGAGCTAGACAGCCCCTGGGAACTTACTCTTACCAAACCAGTTTCAAAAGTGGTTGAATTCCGTCCCGCTGATTGGCCAGAAAAATTTTTCTGGCCAATCAGCAGGACAATCAGTAAGAGTAAGTTCCCAGGGGCTCTCCAGCTCTTGAAGTAAACTTTCGCCCGAAAATATCACTTCCCCGAAAATATCGCATTGTGCCAGCTAGTAGCCCCTGGGTTTCCGAGGATGGGATTAGTTAGGGATCCAAGCATGCTTTGTTCACATTATTTTGTCCCCTGATTTCTATTACTGTCTGCCAGGTCAGCAAGTAACATTTAAGTGACGGCAAGTGAAAACTGAAATTTACTGTCCACCAGTCTAGTGGATTTTTCCTGCCCTGGCAACTCAATTTTTAAAGGAGTTACCGGTACAGTCCATGAGAGTGTTTCACAAATCTCCAGGACATGAAGACATACATCTATTAAATATTTTGTAAATTCACACTTACATGTAGTTTCATTGGTGACTTTCTTGGGTGTGAAGGGCAGCAGGCATGGGGAGGGGGAGCCACAAGAGGAAGGGTTTATTGTAGTCTATCAGAGTTCATGTGGCAAGTTTATAAGGCTTTTACATGTATGGTTAAATCAGCCAGTCAACTCAAGCCAACCTGGGCTACATTGGGAGGAGGAGAGCGCTTTCACCTCTGCCCCATCCCTGCTGCCGAGATAATTAAAAACATCAGATCTTTTTCACACAAGTCGTGGAAAAATCAAGCCTCTACTACGGTACCTGAAGTAAACTCTGGAGATCCTGTTCAAACCCCTCAATATCACTTTCAGTGGTTTCCTTGCTCAAGTCTTCTGTGATTGCAATTCCATCCACAAGATCAAGGTAACAGTCTTTTACAAGAACTCCACCTAACAGCACATCCTTGCATTCTCGCAACAGCTGTGTAGAAACATAAAACAGGATGAATTTCATGCTCTGAGCAAGTGAAGTACATTGTATGGCTCAGCACAGAATTATTTACTCTTCAACAGCAAATTATTATATTTCAAAGCCAATGTTTTTACATACATGCCCTAGCCTGTGGTCATAGTTAGTCCGCAGTATACATGTAATAGCTCTAAACATCAATTTCTGGCTAGCTGTGTTTGCACTAGTCTTGCTATAATAATCAACCTTATTTAAGATTATAT
This sequence comes from Platygyra sinensis, assembly GCA_019787425.1. Classification (NCBI taxonomy): domain Eukaryota; kingdom Metazoa; phylum Cnidaria; class Anthozoa; order Scleractinia; family Merulinidae; genus Platygyra; species Platygyra sinensis. Next base: position 14,627 of record JAHPZR010009781.1, read on the forward strand.
ACTTGCTATGATATTATAGAAACACAAGAAAAGTCTTGGACAACAAGAAATTAAGGTGGCCGAACACAGTTTTTGCGCGTGCTTTTGCTGATGCAATATTTAGCACGTGCACAAGGATTTCAAAGAACAAACATGCCGTCAGTAGAGCGATCATTTTATTTACTCAACACCTGCACTATCTGTGTTATTTTTTTCTATAATTGAAAGCAGTGTATTGATGGTTTTAGTCTTTTATCACAAAGATATATTAGAAAAAGTAACGATGCAAAGAACCCAGCAATTTTCAGCTTTTGTTTGTTACCGAAGGAACCCAGTTAAATGCAGCGCATGCGTAGTAAGTAGAAAAAATTGCGATTGAGTGAAAAATTGACTTTCGGAGATACGCCTATTTCTCGAGAACCACTCATTAGAATTTCACGAAATTTAGAGCGAAAATACTTTAGGAAATAAGTAACTGGAGGATTAAAAAAAATTAACATTAAACTTTAACAAAGGAAATTCAAGATATGCCAGTGAACCTTCAACGAGGGATAATTAAAGATCTGTTTGTTAAATTATTATTAAAATAGTGCTAACATGTGAGTATCGTTACAAGCTTGTTGCATGCAAATTATAAACAAAATCTAATGACTAGATTTTCTGCAAACAAACAAAACCGATTTTAAACGCCTGTTTATAATTAATCATGTTGCAATGGCAACGGCACATACGACAGTTCAATTATCAAAAAGTTGAAGTTTGTGTTGCTAACTTGCTTGCTGCCATTTTTGGCCACCAAAGGATCAAGGGTTTTAGAAGCAAAGGTAAATGAAACAGAGGTATCAAAAACTGTGTTCAGCCACCTTAAGTATGTGCATATATTGTAGGAACATGAGCTCTGAGCAAGTGCTTTCAAATTTTTTTTTGTTTTTTTTCACATGCCCATGTCATAGAACTCACTACAGATATTAGTATTTCTATATTTCTTAATGAAAATACTGTGAGGAGAACTATGCAAAATCAGTTGTTGAATACCAAAACTTAAAAGTCACTTTGCCTGCATAATCAATACATTAAGAGCTCCCACTGAATCAGAATCTGAAAAATGAGGATGTGAAAGAAAACAAACACCCAGTCCTACAATGGTGGACAAAATTCCTTGGGACACTTGTGTAATTGCATTAATTTTCTGTGTTTTTAAACCGGAGTTTTTAATAAACACTGCTTTCCGTTTCAAAATGTGTTGCTTCCCCCCCTATACAATGTTGAAACTCTGGAGAAATAGCGTGTAAATGTGTCCAACATTGTAGGGGGGGTGGGGGAGGGGCTGAACAAGTGTAGATGAATTCACGCCTGACTGTTTGTTTGGCGCATGTGAAAAAGCGCCACAAATGTAAATTTGTCCCAAGACTTTTGTCCATGATTGTCTGAATTGAAGGGGTGAGTGGAATAAAGCCCCAAGTGACTTTTGGAAAATTTTGAGGCAGCCAGGACTAAAATACCTACAAGCACTTGTTATAGTTTACTCTTGTCTTCAATATTGTCTAAAAAGAACTAGTAATAACTACATGTACTGGTTCTTTTGAAACAATAACTAACACCAGAAAAAACTGTGAAAATTGCTGGTAGGAATTTCAATCCTAACTGCATCAAAAATTCCCAAAAGTCACTTAGGGCTTTATTCCACTCACCCCTTCAATTTAAGTTAAGAAATAAAATGTCATTTTTCAGTGGTTTTCCACATTCTAAATGTGTTTTTTCTAGGCTCTGTGAATAGATTGTTATACGATGACTGTTTCTGAGCTATTTCGTGGTTTATTAATGCATTTTGTTTTCTTTTTTTAATTTTTCTCCATGCGAGGTGTAAATCGGAAGAGTATAGAGCCTCACTATATTCTGGAGAAATAGTGTGTAAATGTGTCCAACATTGTAGGGGGGTGGGGGGAGGGGCTGAACAAGTGTAGATGAATTCGCGCCTGACTGTTTGTTTGGCGCATGTGAAAAAGCGCCACAAATGTAAATTTGTCCCAAGACTTTTGTCTATGATTGTAGCACGGCCCACTAATTTGTAAATTGAACATTATGAAAACAGATAACCCTGCTAAGAGGAACACTGTGCATGGTCAGTGCAACATACTGTACACTGTAAGAACACTTCATCCCTCTCCAAGGCAAACTCTCTATTTGTGTATGCTTACCTGTCTCACGCTCAAAGATGATGGCTCTCCTTTGGGTCGATGTTGTAGTCTCAGTCGCAAACATTCATGCACTATGTCCAGTGGAACACGTGACAAAAACAGGTACAGTGAGCGGAATGAAGGTAGACCAGCTTTCTTGAACTCATCACTCCACATCCTTTGTTCTGCATTCTCTCCACCATGACACATTGTTTTAAAACTGTGTGGATGGCAGCTGCAACAAGATGTTTGTTCGCCTCTTTCTCCATTCGAAAGTGCTTCCCAATAATTGACAGACCACTGTCTTTGCTGAAACATGTCAACAGGTCCACAACACTGGCATTCGTCATCCTCGCAGCTGTTGCCTGGAAGAGCTAATGCTTGTTTAGCTTTCATCATACTATTGTCCAAGATACCATCTAGTCTCTTTCCAAGCTTAATCAACCCCATCTTTTTAATGCTGTGGTCAACAAATGGTCTGTATCGTGAGGTGGAGCTCCACACAAAGTTTGACATGTTACTGCTAGACCTTGAGGGTCTCGCAGGAGTACTGGTTTGTGACTCATAGGAGACTGTTCTTACTGGGGATGAGGGCACACTGTTAGATGGTCCATCATTTTCTCCTCTCTCCTTTTGACCCTCTGCGTGATCATGGTCATCATCACTGTTATCATCTTCATCATTGTCAGATGATGAGAAAAATGTTTGATCAATATCTTCATGGTTCAGATCAGATGCAGGACATACACTTTCTGCATACAACAATATCAAAGTAAAGTTATTGTTAACTACATCCTAACTGAAATGTTAGTTACATGTACATTTCAATGTTATACAATAAGTTGAATCAAGTGCTTTCAATAAGATTTGAAATACAGTGGAATTCCAATTTTTTGACACTCCAGGGAAAACAAAAAACTTGTTTGAAAAAAAGGGTTGTTTTAAGACATCTGAGGTTAATACTTAGCTCTTATTAACCGAGCAGAAGGTCTGTATGAGAGAATCTTGACCGAGGTCGTAAGTACAGACCGAACGCAGTGAGGTCTGTACACACGACCGAGTTCAAGATTCTCCCATACAGACCGACTTAGCTCGGTTAATAAGATGTTTATTATATGGCAAAAACAAGAACAATTTAATTCGTTTAATGTACATGTAACTGGTTTGTACTAAGTGACAGTTTGCTTGCAAACGGTGATGAGCGGCCGAATTTAATTCTTCCAAAGTTTGCTCGTCCTCTTTACTTAATTTTCTCATCAGCTTTTTGGCGCCTACAGAAATAAATATTCTTAGATGAAAACAGTCCATGATTTTGCATTTTAGTTCGCAACTTTTTCGCTTCAAAACATAACTGGTCTAGCTGCCGGTCTAGATGGGAAAATCTAGACCGCGGTCAATATCCATTTTAGCCAATCAAATTCGCGAATTTGGTAGTTCCCAGTCCTTGTGAGACAGAGCCATATAATAAAGTGTAATACAGTGTTTGACTGAAGGGAGCATATGACTTTTGGTTTGAGTTATTGAGAGGTGGCTTCATGGTTAGTGTTCTTGTCTCTGGATCAGGCAGTCCGGGTTCGAGCCCCGGTCTGGATCATTGTGTTGTGTTCACAGTATTTCAGCCAGAAACTTTTACTCGGGGGCCAAAGTGGCCCCTGAAGACTTGTTTTAGGGGCCAATTTATTAGGAAAGGGGTCAATAAATAATAATTGGTAAAAAATAGTCCCCAAATGCAAATTCTGTGGTCGCCAGATACTAGTATATATGAAGGCCTGCTTTGAAGGCCCCTTGCATGTCAAAAGAACAATACAAAGGCATACAGCTGTACATTACATACATGTAGTCAATGATCAAGTCAATGCATTATAGGGCGATTTAAAACACGGTCAGCCAATTTTCGAAGTTTTCCAATGTGAGAGAGAATTTATATAGCAAGGCAAAAGGATGGATTGACTTCTCTTCTTTGAATGTTTTAGAAGCAAAGATCATTCAATATGGTTTTTTGCAAGAACATAAGGTGTGCAAAAACAACATGTCCAGCAATTCTGAATTGAGTGATTTCTCTGAATTGTCAAATGACAATGAGAACATTGATGTTGTGTATAGCCAATACATGCCGTATCGTATTGCAATCTTGTAGTCTTGTCCACAACACTACGTCATCAGGACATTTTGGCCATGCAATTCGAAGACCATTTTTGAGAGCAAAATAGCACAATTTTCAGGTGTTATAAAATCGCCAATTTTTTTCAAACATGGTTCAAACTTTGGAATAGTGTCTTTAAAATGCTGAACTTTCAAACTATTGAAAAACTGATTTTGCTTCATATGCACTTTAAAGGAGAAGGCCACTACATGTAACAGCTTACTTTTTTGTCTTTGCCTATAGAAAGTAAACATTGAGCTTTTCCACTCACCAAAGTTTAAGCCTCTAAAAGTACCCACTATCCTGAAGAAATTCATCTTGAAAGAAGCAACTTCAGAGGCCGCCATTTTGAAACTGTCTAGGCAGCTAGGCTGTGTTTATGTGACATCATTCTGTCTGACTTGAAATTGGTGGGAGGGAGAAAAACCTGCAACTGACTTGGCATCCTCCACAAGGTCAACAAAATCTATTTTTTTCAAGCAATTATCAACTTCACTATCTTCAATGCTTTCAGTTTGGAGTTTGGAGCATTTTTGACTCAAAATAATATATATATGGCTCAAGAGCAACCACAACCCATAGTGGTAGTTAAATGGATTGTTGCAAGCCATTTGGTCAAAATCTGTCCTGGGAATGATGTCATGAAGATGTGGCCTAGCTGCTAAGTACTGCTCAAAATGGCAGCAACGATGTTCAAATTTTGGGCATCTTTGGAGATGAACTTCACTAGGAAAACCTGTTCTTTAGAGGCTTAAACTTTGGTGAGTGGCTAAACCTAGTGCACGGTCTTCATTAGGGTTGACAAAAAATATGTTTTTTTGAATGGCCTTCTCTTAGTTTTAAACAATTTTTGGGACAAACTGATGAATTTTGCAACAGAATAGTAAGACTGGTGGTTGGCAGCTATGCACAATGCTAACTTGTTAATGTACATGCACTTTTTAATTAATACTTTACCTAATCTTCCTAGACCAACATCTTGCCAGTCTTGCCAGACGCCTGTCTCAGCTACATTCACACCAACAAACTTTGCAATCAAATGTAGCTTGTGATATAACTCTCTAGTCACATTCAACCACAAGCACATTGTCTCAAAGTTCCTTGTAAATTCATTGCTTGTGTATTTTGGGTGTTGTTGTCCTAAGGAGTGACGAGTGGGGTAAAGGTTTTCCACCATTTCAATCTTGTCAAAGAGATCAGTTACTTGTTCAATGGCA
>JAHPZR010009782.1:0-10000 GCA_019787425.1 Platygyra sinensis
AACATCAAACAGTTTTTCGAAGATTTTTGAAGATTCTCCAAGGGTTATCCGAAGACCAGACAATTTTCCGATAACCGAGCATTCCGAGGAAGAACCGATAATGGCTCGATAATACAGAAACGCGAGGATTATGTAATCATAGCGATGGTGATCTTTTGACTTCGACGAATACCATCTTATTAGGGAACTTAAGCACGCGCGTTTGTGAGCCGCGGACGGCAACCAGAAGAAAGTCTGTTTTCCCTTTCGTATTGTCTGCTTCCACATCCACTTTGACAATGCTATGACGCAATTTATCATCAACAAGAGCGACAGACGTATAAAGAACTGACTTTGATTTATTAAGTTTATACGCGAAGGCTTACCTGGTATCTCACGGCTGTTTATACAATAAATAACATTTTTAAAGCACGGTAAAATGTTTCTTAGCCTATTCACAATATAGATAGTTAACTACAATGATGTGTCTAACTAGTCAACTACATAAAAGAACAAATTAAAGTAATGAAAGCTGCTTTGCAAGGATGCCGTTTATATAACTACTATCAAAAACTATAGCGAAGTAGCTTAGTTGTAAACTGATTTACTGGGGATTTTAATTGTCGCAAACCGGATGGCAAGCGATTCCACAACTCTGCTCGGCAGTACAAAAAAAAGAAAAAGACAAACTTTTATTTAAATTGCCAGTGCTGGGATGTGAAACCGTTCGCTTATTTATGTCACCTGTTTAATCAATCAGGTCGCCACATCATCGCCCAACTGAAAACGTGAATGACTTTTCGCTCAGGTTGTTGAAACGCCATATGGAAAGGAAAATTCTTTTCAGAGCTTTACACTCGCCAAGACGATCATACTATAGGAATTACTGATCAGGGAAGGCATGGAGCACAGTGACAGATAATACAGCAGTTTAAGTATGTTCAACCAGTTGTTCGGTCGAACACTACTAATCCTTCCGTTTTTATTGTAACTATGTTTTCACTATGTAATTCTATTGTAACTCTGTGGTTTTGTGTTTTACTCAAATTCAGTGAATTTTAAGCTTAAGTTTAAAAATATGCACCCTACTATAAACGTTTCTATTTTCTTTGATTTATTAGTCAAGTTAATTGTGGACATTTTACGTTTTGGCCATCGTTTGAAACAATTGCAAGATATTGTAGGTTGCAAAACAGATTTGTTACATTGTCACCAATGCTTAAAATATGGATGCATTGATAACAAAAAAAAAAAAAGAAAGAAAAAAGGTGTCTTCTACTTTTGCGTTAAAATCAGTTAATCTAGATAATCTAGACAATAGTTTTAGCTTAGAAAGTTATTTTATAAGTCAAGTAAGGGTTATCGGCCTCAAGCGAGGGGTTATGTGATTTTATTCCTCTCGTGCGTTGCCCGAGGGCGCAGCACACGGGGGGAATGAATCACATAACCACGAGCTGAAGGCCCGATAAATGGCTTATTTTTTTACACTGGCGAGGATTCCTCGAGGGATGCAAAAATACACTGAAGAAAAATTCCTCTATTATTCATCTTTCTTTTGTTTTTCAACGCTCCATGCTGGCACTAGTGGGATTCACAAGTTTCTCGGCCTTTTAATTATGTTAATTTTTTAAAGTCGCATTTCGAATTAGTTGTTCGTCTTGTTCGTAGTGAATGCTAGGAACAGGCTAGCAATGTTGAGCGATTCAGAGTCAGAACTGTTTATTACTCAAAGCAGTTTTAGCGGCAGCAGGTCAATTGGCCTAGAAAAAGGAGTGCTTGAAAAGCTCATAAATGGAACGTACTGGACATCGCACTGTGAATTCACTTCACACCTATCAAAGAGTGAGCCACGTGCAGAAGGAAATCGTGTCCGATGTTTTGCAAGGATCAGCAACTGATTTTTCGGGGGCCTCAGTGGAAAGCGATGAACCACCGACTAAGAAATCTGCGAATTTGCGCCAAAAGAAAACACTGGTCAGTTTCAATTTAGTCATTGTAGCGTCGTATTTAATATTTCTAAATAAACATTTGTAAATTTGTTCTTCATGAACAGCTAATTTAAATGCGAGGGAATTATGTATTAATATCCCCCTTGCATATTAACACATAATCCCCTCGAATTAAATTAGCTGTTCATTATTCCCGCTCTCTTCTTCTTTTCAGACAGTTGATTTGGGGGTTATGTGATATATTCCCCCCGAAAAGAACAAAGGAATCCGAGCTGATGAAAAATAAAGCAAGTTAACCTTTCTTCCACAGTAAGTAGTGGCTAGCAATGGAAAATGAATTCTTTTAAGTTTTCAATTCATCATTGTTTATTTATTCCAAGTACTTTAAGGTGGCCGAACACAGTTTTCAAGTACTTGTGCCTAATTCACCATAACTTTTAAACTATTATGCTTTGGCGCCCCATTTTTTGCAAGAGTCAAGGTTAACCACAGATATATTTATTCTCGCATTTTGACTAGGGTTGTGTGCTGTTGCCATGGCAACGGGGCTGGTTAAAAACAAGGCTTAAATAATGGTTTTTGTTTATTTAAAAGAAATCCAGTCGTTAGATTGTTTTCATATTTTGCACATTAAGAATTGACATTAAATCCCTTCTGTCAACATGGTTCTAATAACATTTGACATAGGCGATTTTCGTAATTCGCCGTTAATCGTTTTCTGTATTATTAAAAAATTCCCTATGTCAAAATTCAGATTTTTTTGATCGATCATCCACGTGGTCTCGTGAATCTATTTTTCTGACCAATTTCTTGAAATTCTAACGACTGGATCAGTTAGAAAATCGTCAGGTTTCTGCTACAGCAATCGGGTCTCAATTTTTTTGAAGCAACTGACGCTGGGGCGTTTGCATGTCACTGGGGTTCTTTCGGCAACACACAAGCTGAAAATCTGGCGGGGTGCTTTGCATCGTTTCCTTTTCTAATATATCTTTGTAACTAAGAACTAAAGCCCATCAAAATACACTGCGTTGCAAATTATAGAGGAGAAAACATTAACCGCAGTCGATAGGATGCGGGTGTTGAGGTAAGAAGGCTAAAAATTTACACCGGGGCATACTAAGTGACGGCAATGTTTGTTTCTCTTCTAGGAAGAATCCTTAGGTGTGCACGGGCTTGCAGTAAAAACCGAAATGTGTCAGAGCGCGAAAACTCTTGGTGGTTCAGCCACCTTAAAAAAAAAAAAATGAGTATACTCCGGAAGTTTGTGTTGGTACTCTCAAAAGAAAAATGGTAAAATACCTCCAAACATCCTCATCAGGGGTGCAAATGGGGGTTAAAACTTTCCAGCCAGCCAACAGGAATTGTTATTCCTGTCTTTGTTGACTCCACTTTGGAAGGAGTTGTCCCTACTGGTAACCTATGACAAAAACCATAAACTTTGGCATAGAATTACCATTGGGTCGGATTAGGTGTCAAATTTGGCCGTTAAACAGATTCAGCAATGTAAAGAGTATCATGCCCATGCCTCTAAAATGTTGGACCGTATCTTGAATTCATGTAAATTGCATATGATGGAAATCTCACCATACTCTTAAACGGCCGTAGTCCTTCTTTATTACGTAACGAGTAAATAAAAGCCTCGTCAGTGCTGCGAAATCCTCCATGGCCGGTCGAAGTAGAATCTGCATCTCCTAAGATATGCAAATGACAAAATGAAATTATCTAAAAGTAACTTTTGGACGCAATGTCACAATGCAGAAGATACCTCGCTGCGCTTTCGATAAGATCGTTATCAAAATAATTTGAAAACTTTGAACAATTGTATTCAAATCTACCGTAACAGAACTTTTAATCAGATAGCTGCATATATTGTCCTCCGGCCAGGGGAAATTCATGGGACCTTCAAAATATATTTTTGTGCAATTACATCTGTCAAAATTCTGTTTTTCTCTCTCTCCCTCTTAGTATTGCGTCCTTTGCTTATCATGCACAATACGATACTACACGACTTAATAATAAATAGTTTTTTGATGGTAGTTTTGATGATTTTTTAGTATGTCTTTCTGAGAAAACAGTCAAATCCAAGACGGCGAATCAAAGTTGGAGGATTTAATGACGTAGTTTGACGACAAGCAAAAAAATGCGTCATCCTTCTGAACAGGCCGAGCGCTGTGGATTTGACGGGAAGCAGTTTGGATATCCCAAAGAAAATCTTGAAATGCCCCGGCAGTCTGGAGCGTTATCAGGACTTTTCCCCAAGAAAAGCACTGGGAACAAGTTTTGAGAGCCCCTTGTACCACTGTGAGAGTCATTGTGTCTGCGTGTACATCTGAGAGTTAACTCATTATTTCGTCTGCTAGATCCAGAGAAGCTTACCGCAAGAGGTCCATTTTCCATCGTAGACACCATCCAATGAACACCAAAGGCTAGAAAAGAAACTTCCATCTGTGGTACAGTTGTGATAGGTCTTCCCCTCATACTCGAACGGAAAGTAACAACATGTCCATGGCTCTGGACAAAGACTACCTTTGAAAGTAAATGGTGTTTATTAGAATACACTAAAGGAATCATGGTGCTTTTTGCCTATTCTGATTGGTTACTCAAACTTCGGAATAGTGTTTGCTATTTCGAGCTGGCGCGGCGAAGGTCACATTTTGCGCGTTAACTTAAGAAATAAAGAACACGTTAAGGTCTTCCGATTGGCAATTTTTGCTGACATTTTATCCTTCTGGCTTGGTATATACTAAATCAATTATTCTCCTTAGTGTCGGTGGATAATGATGGATAATTACCTCGCTGCTTTGCGGCACGGAATATCCACCCTAGCCACCACTAGTCAGCTCAACAGCGGGGAATAATTGTTAATTATCTACCACAGGCCGATTGAAAATTGTAAATGAATCGAAATCGAGCTGATGTAGTGTTCAGTGCATTGCTCACGGAGTTAGTGTGGTAAGAGGTTATGAACTTGGAGACGGTAAATCATGGTATTTTGGCATAGCGGACTCATTGTTAAGTCGTCAGGGTTCGTACCCTGCTGTGCTAATAGGCAAGACACTGCAGTTCGGGATAAATTCAGCTCTCTCTACTAATTCTATAAATAAGTACACCACATTTTCCCTTCTCATAGTTTCATTAAAAAAAAGACTGTAGTAGCCAACATAGACATACAAACTGACTGACTGGCATACATACCGACATACACACGGTTAGTGGAATGACTGATTGAAAGACAGAAAGACTTACTGACCGCAAGACAGACACCCAGAGAGAACGGTAGAAATGCAAAAATGCACTTGAATAAGGAGGTAGCATGGTCAATTACCCCATGGAGCGTCTGTGTATCCTCCAAAGACGTACTGATTATTTTCTACGATTGTAACGGTATTTTTCTTTCCATCACAAAGGCTGTGAAAGGTAAGAGCATCCCAGCCATCAAAGGAGGCGCGGTAACACAGCTTCCACTGAGAGTCATTCCCAACAGCTGGCTCAAGAAAATTCAGAAGATGGGAGGCATAAGATGCATTTTTCGCCAGTATGGTTGAGCTTATTGCCAACTCTGAAAAGGGATGAGAAAGTTTCAAAGTAGGGTTTTGATGACTGAGTTAGTATAAAATAAAAATGCAGTGGACATTTCCTCGAGAACATTTTCATAACTATAGATGAGAGCACTTTTACTTTTTAGACAGGTCACTTGGTCGCGAAGAAAAAAAGGTTACATATACATATAATACCATAATAAGGACCCTCAGTTAATGGCGGCCGGAAAATAGTGTGAACATCTGGAACTCCTACTTCGTGCTCAACAAACAAACATTTACATAAGCACTTCATCTAATGTTCTAACTTCTAAAAAGGCTAAACTCATGAGATAAGTATATAATTTTCTACGAAAGCTTAGTTTCACGCAGCACCATAAACTCTGAAATTCAAAATACGCTGGTTGCCAAACAAACCAAGCCATTGAGCTGTATAAATTGTCAACCGATATAAACTTACGCCCTTTTATGCGTCATGAAGATTAAATCCTCGGTTGCTCTTCTTTAGTTTTGGATTTTAGAAAATGACGACGTCATGTAAAAATTATTTCTTGCAAATTGTTTATTCATCAACAGATTTATAACATAACAACTTACTGGTTTCGCATGTCTTCCCAGTGAAACCGACCTCACATCTGCAGAAGTATCCGTTAAGGCTACTTTGACATTCACCTCCGTTCTTGCATGGATTCTGCACGACGCAAAACTCAATGACTATTCGGAGGAAAAAGAAGAACGAAAAAGTGAAAATAACTCAAGGGGTAAACGTAAAAGCAGTTTGGTGCCCAGGTCTACGTCTTGGCTAACGGCATGATCGGGTAGGCAACCATTTGTGTAAAACATAGCGATCCGGTGGTGAGCCAGAGAAAATGACAGTCTACTCTGACTCTTGTTGAGATGTCAGTAAATTGTCGGAACTGGATTTTGTGACGTCATAATTGCCGAGCTCTCCATTCAGGGCCCAGTTGTTCGAAAGGTGGACAACTCTATCCACCGGATAAATCACTATCCAGTGGATAGCGTGGTTTGTTTCGTCAATAGTTATCCAGTGGATAGCGATTTCTCCGGTGGATAGCGTTATCCAGTCTTTGAACAACTGGGCCCAGAACAACAAGATATAAGAGCGAACAAGACTGTTTTGTGCAGGTTGATTAATTGTAGCAGTCGTTCAAAATCTCTGGTATGAGCCTCGTTACTGCCTTAACTTGAAAAGGCGAGAAATGATGGGGGGGGGGGGGGGGGGGAATAGATCACTTTGATAAGAACGAGGAACGTATTATAGAAGAAGGGATTCTAATCGACTGTTTTGCTGTCAGCAAACTTTCTGGATAAAACCTTTTGGAGCAATGCCTTATGGTTAAGATGGTTTCGAGGTGGTTTCGAGTTAAATCCCAGGAAAACCCTTTATTCATTAATTTTATTACTGATTACCAATTCATGTGGTTGATTTTTTTCATTGTTGATATCTTACACCATCTTGTTCACTGGAAGGGTCTGATCGACTCAAGTTTAAATCGACTATATCTTTGACTAACATGGCTGGATATGGACATTTTGCAAACCAGAAATCAAGATCTTGATCTCTTTTACACATCGGCTAGCCAATAAAATCCAGAAAATAGTTGAAACAAACTCGATGATTTCTCGAAAGGCCCGGAATCTTTTCGGGGCCCTACTGGTCAAGAGAAGAAGCTTGCCGATTATGACGTCACAGATACTGTATACTAGTTTCCACTCAAGGCGTGACTATTCTTGGTTCGTTTTCATGAAACTCTCAAAAATCTTCGGATTTTCTTCTCTTAAGCACCACGCCTCGATCGCGCAAACCCTAATTTTAAGAGTCGAGTTTGCTTCCTGTTGGTATGACTTATGTTTTTAAAAAAGCTTTTCAAAAAAAACTGAATTGTACAAATTTCGTTGCATTTGACCTTTAAATTTTTACTGGCTCAGTTTTCAAAATTTCAATATTGCTTGCCTTTTACAATCCAGTAGAAATTACCTGTGCAAATGTGTCCGTCTCCCGAGTACCCAGGTTTACAAGCACAGTCATAAGATCCATCACTGTTTATGCATTCAGCCTCTGCATCACATGTATCGATATCCAATGCGCACTCGTCAATGTCTAGCGAGAGGTTTACGAGAAGAATAAAGAGAGAGAAAAAAATAATGATAATTGGGCTTTTGGTCAGTTGCAGGAGTCATAAGCAGACTGCTGCTCTTATTCACGTATTGGGTCTTATTCTGGTCCTTATTCTAGGGTGTCTGGCGATCCTTGGGAGGTTACCATTGGGATTTCACTATGGCGGGCTGTTAACTAGATCTGCTCTGTAGCTCATCTTCGCTACATGTGTCTATTTTATGGTAATATACTATTCCAGTTTGATCGCGGTGTTGAGTCAATTTAAGGACATTCGCGCTAATTGTTTCTGCGCATCTTTACTGCGCACGCAAGTTCACATGCCACGTCATGCATGAGCGCGCGCGCGCTAAGTCATTAAATAAACAAATGATAGGACAGATGGCCATTGCTAGATCCTTCTCTATACTGATTTTCTACGTATAGGGAAAAAATAAAGAAAATCTATCGACTAGAAGTTTAAATTTTTGGGAAAATGCACCATCGAATTCCGTTTTTATTAGCTCTTCGTGCGTCTGTGCGGCGGTCTCAAATGCCTTTTAAAGTTAAATTTTGTGAAAACGTTAGTAACATTTAGAATTATTTACGCAACAGACCCAATACTACAAAGTATGACTGAAATGGTTTGCCTCCGTTGACTCACCTTGGATAGTTTTAACTATAAACCCCTGTAGAACGTGCTAAATTATATGGGACAATTTTTTTGAAATCAGTATAGTTAACCACACGCTTTATCTCTGAAACGAAGACGGTAACACCCATTTTTTTTTTTTTTTTTTGTATTTCTGGCACAAGTGACTCATTATCTAACTGCAGTAAAAATTAAAAATATATATATATCGACTGGAAAATTTTCGCGCGAACGTCCTTAAGCTTTCCATCTCAAACAGCCGTTTGAGAGACCAATTAAAGAGGGCTCATCTTTAGCCACAACCGATCGACCTTGAAGACAAGAACGTCTAGAGACCCATTTTGCCTCCACAGCTGAATTGGGTCTCCAGGAGACACTGCCTTTGCTTCCAACAGCGAGTCTGGATTCTCCATTCTTTAAGCTGCAGCAAAGACTTCATCGTCACTAGTGCTGATTCTCATCTCCTCAGGTCTCTCGTGAATTTTCGTTAGCAGTTACGACAGTATTTCAGACGTTGCAATTCTCCTTAGGTGCTCTGAAGGTTGGGTTGAAATGACCTGCTAAAGATGTCAGTCAAGTATGCGCGAGGGGGTACTGGGGTTTAAGGTATTGCGGTATTCGACAGTTTTCTTGCAGTATATCGATAATTTAAATCTTAACGTGCGGTATGCCGTTTAACATCCTTGTGGGTAACGGTTTTCGGTAAAGGACCTTGACGGTGTTGCAGAACCGATCATTTGCCCTCTCTTGACTGTTCCCAGCCTCTCTGTTTACGCACGCGAAAGAAGAAATGAGCTAGGCAAGTGCAAAGCACGTGGGGTTGAATAAAGCGAGCAAAAAGGATAGCGAGGCTGTAGACATATTTGGTAAAACGTGGGGCTTGCTAGGCTTCCTCCTGGCTCCCTGTAATGTTACCATCAGCTTCACCACTTGACCATTTAACGAAATCGGACCAATAAAATTTGAACAGTAAATTCCTTGTTTAATTGTTTCTCAATATCAGTTTACAAACAACAACATTTACGCGAGTTCGTGTGTCGAGAATGTCGTCTCAGACGACAAGAAACTCCAAGAATAGCTGCTAAATGAGGGAGAAAACCGAAATCAATCGGCCCTTCCGATTTTTGTAGGATATGCGCTGGTTATTTTACTACTCGCGAAGAATATGTTCCGAAGTTTTTACAGGACGTGGCGCAAGTCAATTACAAAGAGGGTGACCGAAATTTTTTATCGGAGAATCTTCATTCTATAACATGTTTGGAATTTTGCATCCAAAAAGCCCTCCATTGTTTTACACGGTTTTATAATAAAATTTTATAATAAAATGTCCATTACACAATTTCTCCTAGTTAAACATCTAATGACAACGAGCTTTCCGTTTCCGTTGAGTTACCTGACCCGATTTTTCCATCTATAAACCGGTGATTCGAGGATTCAGTTTTCTCTCTGAGGCTGCTGAAGATGACGACGACGTCATTATAGTGTGGCTATTTTATGGAGAAGGCAATGGAGCGAATATTATCGGTAGAAAAATAAGTCTCGATGCGCTGTTGCGAAAAAGGCAGTCGTAGCACACAAATATTGGTTGAACACATATTTGCTATCATATTGATAAGTAATCATTACTTTATTGCTACGCTTTTCCTTAGAGCTTAAATCAGGCACAGCGGCCAAGCTACTGTAGTCTCAGCAAGTCAATTTTTGAGCTCTAATTTTAAGATTTTAGAGGTCTGCTCGAGCGAAGACCCGTGACAAAAGATGGACT
>JAHPZR010009782.1:12500-13695 GCA_019787425.1 Platygyra sinensis
GGAAGTGTTTATCTACTAGGGTGAGGAATCTGTGACCGATATTAGAGTTGACATTTTTACTGAATGGAGGATTGTACCAGAGGATGTTGTTACGTTGTCTGTTTTTCCGTTTAGTAGTCGTTGTTGGTTCGTAATGTAGAGTGTAGTGGTATCCGCTTTCGTCGAGTGCTTTTTGGTACGGAGGGGCGACTTGGTCGAATGATGTCTTGTCTGAGGAAAGAGATGATAGCCGTTTGTTGATGCCAGCGGGTATGTTTTTCTTGGTGATCGGTGGGTGGTTGCTCTCGCGATGGACATACTGTAGCGTAGTGTTAGGCTTTGTGAATGGCTGGTGAGTGTTGTTGTGAAGGTTAAAGGTGACGTCTAAGAAGTTAATGATGTGTTTGTTGGCTTCAATTGTGATGCGTAGGCCGTTTTGATTGAAGACGCGACATATATGTTTCTTGATGTTCTCTGTTTGTCTTGGTGTAGCGTTGGAGATGGCCAGGCCGTCGTCCCGATAGAGGCCTATGTTAACATCAAGGTCTTGCAGCTGTGAGAGCAGGAAACTTCCCACCAGCTCGCATGTTTCCGCCCCATCGTAGCTACCCATAGTGACGTCAAACATTGTGTCGCCCTTCTTTTGCCATGTATGCTGCTTGTGTACTAGGATAGAATTTTTTAGAATTGTGTACTAGGATAGAATAGGGAAGTTTCCTGCTCTCACAGCTGCAAGACCTTGATGTTAACATAGGCCTCTACCGGGACGACGGCCTGGCCATCTCCAACGCAACACCAAGACAAACAGAGAACATCAAGAAACATATATGTCGCGTCTTCAATCAAAACGGCCTACGCATCACAATTGAAGCCAACAAACACATCATTAACTTCTTAGACGTCACCTTTAACCTTCACAACAACACTCACCAGCCATTCACAAAGCCTAACACTACGCTACAGTATGTCCATCGCGAGAGCAACCACCCACCGATCACCAAGAAAAACATACCCGCTGGCATCAACAAACGGCTATCATCTCTTTCCTCAGACAAGACATCATTCGACCAAGTCGTCCCTCCGTACCAAAAAGCACTCGACGAAAGCGGATACCACTACACTCTACATTACGAACCAACAACGACTACTAAACGGAAAAACAGACAACGTAACAACATCCTCTGGTACAATCCTCCATTCAGTAAAAATGTCAACT
>JAHPZR010009783.1:7500-10000 GCA_019787425.1 Platygyra sinensis
TCTCACGGCGCTTTATGTATCAAAGACTATTATGGGATATCCTAGAAATTTTTGAAGCAAAGGATGGTGGATGGCTGATTTCAAGAAAATATTAAGTCTAGAAAGCAGTTCTAATTTCGAGAACTGACACTTGCCAAAGTTTGGCAAATGAGCCATAAGTCCACAGCAGATGCTTTGTTTTGGAAGAAGCAGCATTTCTAGACTCTACCCACCTGGCTTCACTTGTTCTTCAATGGCTAAGTTAACGGCAGTACTTAAACCATGATCTCGCAACAAACACACACACCTCGGTTCTTTGAGGCATGCTGGTGACTCATCGAGGGTCAAAGGCTTAGTGATGCTAAATCTCTTACCAGGTGGGCGCAAATGTTCCTCGAATATTTAAAGCTTCAAATATCGGTGGAAATAACAAGCCAATTCTGCTAACAGGTAAGCTCTGAATTTGTGTTATCGAAGAAATTGATGCTTTGCGTGCCAAAAGCCGACGTCACAATCCCAGCTAAAAAACATATCAAGCCCAGATCCCTCCTATCGTTTAAAAAACTGCAATCAATTACAAAGACACAAAGATAAATAGATATTCTTGGTTTTGGAAGTAGAGAAACAGAACGGAAAAAATTTGACCGACCTCAACCTCGTATCGAGTCGGCGTCACAACAAAACAAACTTGAATCCAGACCATTCAGCGACCTTATCCCACTTGTGCTAACGAAGCAGTAGTAAGAGATTCATGTATTATTAATAGTGACTCCACGGTTTAGCGAAACAAAAGCCTTTTTTTGTTTTTCATTAAACAAAAAGTCCCCAGAGGATGCCGTTAGAAAACGTGTGTTTTTTTCACATGCGTAATATCTCAAAAGGAAACCAAACTACAGGCAAAAAAACATGCAGAACATTGTTGACCCATGTAATTAAACCTGCATTGCGAAATTTGGAGCATTTCTGACAAAGTTCACTTTTGAGTAAAAAAACCTAATGCCCCTTTTTTCACCGAACTCTTCAATATTGGTTTCTACATGTGCCTTTTGCTTCTATTTTTTCACAAATGTTAGCTGTTATGATACAAGAATGGAGATTTGTTGTTCAGAGTTAAAATTTGTGCTTGACACTGACTTTTGATAATGTTAAAAACAACGTTAATAAACTTCAAAGACGTTTCAACTAAACAACTTCAGCCTGCATTGGTTTTTTTCAAAAGCCAACGAGTGAGGCGGCTTTCTAACGGTTCACAGTTCTGTGCGTGCTACGCCAGCAACCCCCTCTCCCCCCCCCCAAAACATAAACTAACAAACCAGCTGGTGATTACACGAGGGATTTGTAAACATCTGGGATTGTGACGTCGGCTTTTGGCACGCAAAGCATCAATTTCTTCGATAACACAAATTCAGAGCTTACCTGTTAGCAGAATTTGCTTGTTATTTCCACCGATATTTGAAGCTTTAAATATTCGAGGAACATTTGCGCCCACCTGGTAAGAGATTTTAGCATCACTAAGCCTTTGACCCTCGATGAGTCACCAGCATGCCTCAAAGAACCGAGGTGTGTGTGTTTGTTGCGAGATCATGGTTTAAGTCTGCCGTTAACTTAGCCATTGAAGAACAAGTGAGCCAGGTGGTAGAGTCTAGAAATGCCTGCTTCTTCCAAAACAAAGCATCTGCTGTGGACTTATGGCTCATTTGCCAAACTTTGGCAAGTGTCAGTTCTCGAAATTAGAACTGCTTTCTAGACTTAATATTTTCTTGAAATCAGCCATCCACCATCCTTTGCTTCAAAAATTTCTAGGATATCCCATAATAGTCTTTGATACATAAAGCGCCGTGGACCATTGTGCGCATGAGTTTATAGCGCGTCTTAGCAAGATTCAGACACAGCCAGAACTGGCGAGGAAGGCAAGGCAGCAAAGTTGTTGAATTTGACCTGTGTTTAGAAAACAGATTCAAAAGCCATTTTTATGGGCCAAACAGTGTGTCTTGTGGATTTCCACTGAAGCAGATGATTACTTTGAACTGCGATAGGATGGAGCCGCGGCCAACTGAAGCAAAAACTGAAAAAAGACAGAACGCCTGATCGCAGGTTACCAAGAAGAAAACTTCAGCTGAAATGTAAGTTTTGCTTTGTTTTTCAGCATTCCTTTGCTGATAAATTTTCCCGTTTCAACTGCTTTTTTTTCGGCTTCCTCTTTTTGTGTTGTCAGAAATCATTTCACGGAACAAGCAGTTTTGTACCAAAAAAAATTATTTCATGTAGAAACCTTTAAATCGATCAACGACATAGCCATTTGCAAAACTTTCAACCTCTCTCTCTAGGCGCTACTCATTGACTTGATTTAGGTATCGAGTCATGCAGTAGACTTCAAAAGTCTGAGATTGTTTTCCCTGGCCAAACACTGCGCTAACCCAAGTGTGTCCTGACCTACTCTCACCTAATCCGAAGCGCCAGCCCTACACTAAGCGCTAGCCCTAACCTAACACTAAGCGCTAATGCTAACCTAAGCCATAAC
>JAHPZR010009783.1:15000-17673 GCA_019787425.1 Platygyra sinensis
AAGTGAAATGAACATCCTTGCCGTCATGCCTTAATGTGAAATCGCGTAAAGTTCACATTTGGCTGTAATTTGAGTGAAATTAACGTCTTTGCGGTCGCGCGATAACATGAAATCACAATTTTAACGGTTTTAAAAACCTGAAATTAACATTTTTTAAGGTTACATCTTGATTGTTTTCCTTGGCCTAACACTGCACTAACCCTAACGTGTCCTGACCTTAACTTTAACCTAATCTGAAGCGCTAACCCTAACACCGAAGTGCTAGCGCTAACTCTAGGCAATAACCCTCACCCTTCAACGCTGACCCTAGTTTCAAGTGGTAACCCTAAATGTCAACTCTAAGCCTAACCTTGTTCCGTAACCCTAGTTTCAAGTGGTAACCCTAAATGTTAACTCTAAGCCTAACCTTGTTCCATAATCCTAACCTTCAATGCTAACCCTAGTTTCGAGCGGTAACCCTATCTCTAATAAAACTGGGAACTCTTAACCCTAAGTCCTTGCGGTGGCATGATAATGTGAAATCAAAATCAGTTTTAACTGTCTGTAAATGACCTGATATCAACATTGTCTAGCTTGCGCATTGCGTGAAATTAACGTCTTTGCGGTCACACGTTAAAGGAGCTACGTCACGACCTGCGCATGTGCGAGATTTGGCTCCGTTCTCATTGAGATTCAAATGCATCCGCCATCTTGAATTTATCGGAGTTGTCAAATTTTGTACGCATTTAGCCCTTTCTGGTTAAAATTATTACGTCGTTTTGTCGCCTGTGTGAGATTCTCTTCGTCGATTTACTTAGTTTATCGCAGAGGCAAAATTATGGACGCAGAAGAGGCAAGGCATACCAGGGCTCGAAATTAAAAAAATCGTTACAGTGTAGGTCGCCTTTTGGCGACTAACTGAAGAAATATAGTCGCCAGATGCAAATTTTAAGTCGCCAGTTTGTATAATCAAAATAATGTTCGGGTTCCGCTTGTGGAAAGTGTTTGATATTGTCTGGTATGGCTTGCGACACATACATACAATAAGTATTTTTTCGACTTGTCCATTTCTTTTTAATAATGTAACACTTTTCATTTCGCGCTGCGGCGCCCAACTTGCACGTTTCGCCGAAAACAGAGATTTACCTGTATTTTAGCATAAAAAATGCTGGCTTTGTTTTCGCGGTAGAAATAAATGACTTCTCAGTTTTCGCGTACAATTTCTACAGTTTTAATATATATATCGTTGTTGAGTTAAGCTTTGTACAGAGAAACTAAAAAATGCTCGCAGAAACTTGCTAAACTTACGAAATAAACACAGTGTTTTCGTTCCCAACGCGGCTATTTTTATCCTGGAAAGAAATTTGATCGGGGCAGATTTCGATCACGTGCTAGGCAACCACTTCTGAGCCGTGAGCGCATGTCACGCAATCAACAAAACAACGCTATAAATTGTAATTTTTGCCAAGCTTCATCTAAACACTTGATTACCTTTGATTCTAAAGCTTACCTTTTCTTCTCAAAATTGCTATCGTTCAGCAGTCTTTTTGCAAAATTCTGTGGCTCCTGCTGCTCCTGTGTGGTTCCAGGGAGGGAAACTCTAATGGCGTCGCAGAAAATATTGCGAACAGGAGCCCGTAAAGTTTAGAGGGAACGTGGCTTTTTTATGCGATTTGGCCCATTCTTTTACGACGAACGCAAAGCAGGACGATGTTTATTTTAACTTTAATGCTTTATTGTACTTCTAAATCATGCAAAAGGTCGCCAAACTGGCGACTAAACAAAAATTTTAGTCGCCAAGGAGAAAAAGTTAGTCGCATTGGCGACCATATTGGTCGCAATTTCGAGCCCTGCATACTACGGCGGCGAGTTTCCTTCGACTTCATTACGTGACAGATCTGTATGTGTGAGCTGCTTTGAAGTTTCTGGGAATATGCTCCAACGCAACGGATATTTTACCTTTTCCCTTAACTTCTTAGGTAAATCGATTCTCCTGTTTGTGCGAAAGCGCTTGTTTCACGAAACGGAAAACAAATACAAATCGTGGCTGTGAATGCACGTGTGGTTCGACAGCAACATGGTGAGATTATTTATGCACTTTGCTTGGGTGTAACATTGTAAGTAGGCACTGAAGGCTGCACGCGTTTTGGAACAACTAGAGTTCAGGCTATTTTTGGTTCTGTTTTTGTTCAAGTCTTCATGTTTATATTTATGTGTACAGCACGTCTCCTTCATTTAGTATAGGCCAAACATTTCATAAAGGATCGCGCAGTTTCGAGTTTTTGCAGTTTGAATTGTCTTTCTCTTGAGCTGAAAAAGGTTTCTAGGAGAGGTCGACTTTTCATATACATTGTACAACAGCTTTGACACGACTTTACTAAGGCTGGTACAAATTCAAGTTCATTACAGCCATACCAGACTTACAACAGGTCAAGTGAAGAGCACGAGAGGATAAATAAAATAGATATGCAAGGGCCTGCTTGTGTAGAAACATATTTTTACTTATTTATTGTTATCCCACAAACAAAAATATGCCTAGTTATGGAATAGGCCACAAAAATCAAAGCTTGAACACCCAATTCCAATGCATAAAGTTTAGTAAGGCAAAATAATTTTGTTTTTCTCCCTAGGCCCACTTGGCAAAACCTCCATACCTGCTAGCAATTTTTCAAATTTCTTTGACAGTTGCTGTCT
>JAHPZR010009785.1:0-48737 GCA_019787425.1 Platygyra sinensis
TCATTACGATCGGACCGGTCCGACCGAGAAAAGTGGTCCACCTCGAAAGGTGGACTGATTTTTTTCGAAACTTTTCCGGTTGGACCGAACCGATCCATTCAGTTTTAGACCGAATTTTCCGGAAATTTTGGTTGAATGGATCGCGCCCCATATGAAGAGGGCGTGAATGGGGTTAACCGACTTGCGACAAAGGGCTAGAAAATATTACTGACTACTGACAAAACGAGCAAAAAATTACCGACTAACGACAAGAAAATTAACTCGGATTTACCGACAACCGCCAAAGGTCGAAAATTTTAACCGACAACCGGCATGCAGATCCTCCCATTCAGACCCTCTATGAACACTCCAGCCCGGGTAACTGGGACGGAACATTTTAGACAAAATAGTTTCGCTCTCGCGACATAGCAGCCGAAATGGCAATTTATTCTTGTGTTGCATGTATTTTCACTTTAGGAAAATGCGAATTAACTTTATTAGTAAAGTTATAGGAGTACACAAAGCTACGACAGCCGCGAGCGATTCAAGTTTATGTTCCACCATTTTGGTTGTGTTTCCTGGATTTCATCCCGGTCGACTGGGCTGAAAATTCCTGTACGAACAGACAACAACATCCGTCCTGGTAACCGTTCTAGCCCGGTTACCGGCCGAGCTCATATGAAGAGGCCCCGAAAAGCTAACGCCTACAGCTTGAAAATTATCCGCAAGCTATGTCATTTAATTGACTTCAATTCCCTTCACATATTAGGGTCTGGATATTTCTCATTTTTTACTTTTCTTTGGCAAAAACGAACACATGGTACTTTTAGGGAAGCGAGGACTCAACCATTATCAAGTTGCTCTACAGATACATGCCAGTTGACAATAGCCGTTTTATTAAGTTTTCAATCTCTTCCATACTCAGTTCAGTAGCCTGATTATTTACATCTTATGACATGTTTCTGGATTCCCATCTGAGTAGGTAAATTAACGAGTCGAGCCACATACTTTTGCTAACTTTTAAGCACTTGGTAACGCTGACGGGTAACTAATAAGATAATATCAATTCACAGAATATTTTGATATTGTTTTCAAACTCTGCGATTCCTCCGGGTCCGGTTTTCAATCGAGAAAATACCAGTAATATTTCTCCTCCTCTTATTTTTAACATACCACATGTCTACCAATTACGGCACGTTATGACATAGAAATACCGCTTTGCGTTTTCAACCGTTGGACAATTAGCTGAGTGTGTACCGGCTTCCTAGCCCTTTAATTTGCCGTATTTTATTTTTGTTCTCCATGAGACAGGACAAAAGAACTTGATAAACAACCATATATTATTAACGACCTCGGTAGAAAATAACTTAATTATAGCTTAACTTCTTTCGTCCACATGTTCAGAAAGTTTCCAATCGGACTTGAGTTGCCCGTAAATTATTTTTTTCTTTATTTAGCAATATTCTTTCAGTTCTTCCGTTCTACACGTTTCGCCGCAGCATTCTTCGATAACATCAGTTGAATCTGTACTCCTCTTTCGTCTTCTGAACGAGAGGAAATCGTTGGCTTCGTGTTTCGTCTGAACAAGCAAATCAACATCCGTATCTATCGGAAAGAAAAGACAGTACATTAATTACTGCAATGGTACATGAACTTGTCAAAAGTGCATCATGCAGCGCTTAACGACACAACTCAAAGCCTACGAGCAAGCCGTCTCATCTTTGGCAACACGACCAAAATCCGCGTCTGCGAGCAACGCAAGCTGGTGAGAATGATCGAGCTCACCAAATGTTTTCCGTTTCACACTCAAACGCAAACTCGGCGAAAAGCTGCGTTTTCGTGACGGATTAGTGTGGACGGTAGGCCTAACCGTAGAAATAAAGCTGTGTTTTCGTGACGGATTAGTGTGGACGGTAGGCCTAACCGTAGAAATAAAGCTGTGTTTTCGTGACGGATTAGTGTGGACGGTAGGCCTAACCGTAGAAATAAAGCTGTGTTTTCGTGACGGATAAGTGTGGACGGTAGGCCTAACCGTAGAAATAAAGCTGTGTTTTCGTGACGGATTAGTGTGGACGGTAGGCCTAACCGTAGAAACAGAGCTGCGTTTTCAAATTTCTCCGGCGTTTTTATGTAGACGGTAGCCTGCGAACGCACTGTCACTGGTTTCGCCGAAAATAACGAGGTGCACTCGAGTTGCATTTTATCATGCAATCTGATTGGCCAAAGAGAAAACAAAAGCCGTTACGTCACAGAAATCGTTTTTCTGGCTCAGGTTCGCAGACTTTATTTTCGGTGGAACCAGTGACAGCCGGAAATACGTCTGCGTTCGCAGGCTATGTAGGCGGGGCCTGAATCTCTCAACTAAGGTACCCATAAAAAAATATATCAACCACTGTCACATATTTACCTCGCCTTCGTCTCCGTCTAGCCCACACTGTGTGGCAAATGTTCTTGTAAACGTCAATAATATTGTCGCCGCAAAGACGAGGAAGGTCGACAGGGATTGCAGAGTTCTCGTGCACCTTGCATTTATGGCATTTCCGGCTCAGAATTCCAGGCAGCTCAACCAACAACAGGAGGAGAAATAAAGTGAATCCAAGCTTCAAACTCATCCTGGAGGAAATGAAATCAATAAGTTATAGATCTCCATTTTTCACACTGAGTTATCAACCATTTGACGATTACCAGCGAACGATTTCATTGCGAAAGATCAGGCGAAAACATACTTTAAGGTTAAAATTAAAATTCAAGTTTTAGTTCGTAATTTTTATCACAGCAAAGATCTTCGTCCAAAGTTTACAGATTTTCAATTTTGAATTTAAAAAGTACAAATTTTTTATCTGCAACAGCTAAATGAGGTGACAATGGAACAGACGATGGCTGCGCATGCTCAGACGCCTGGAAGCACGTCATAAATACTAAAGATCTGTCGTCTCTTTGCCCAAACTTCCTACATCATCAGCCACGGTCAACAAACCACAAAATACGTGGGTGAGCTTTACAATAATATGAAACTACATTAGAAAACGCCTGTCTTTGAACAGAGTAAAATTCCATAAATGTTGATCAAAGCGAAGAAAGCCTGCCAAATCTATCGCTACATCTGCTATTATTTGAAACTATACGGCGCACTTTTTGCCGATTTCATCGGAAGAACCTTACTTGAATTCCCAACCTATCCCCAGGTTACAAATCAAAAGAAGATACCGAGAATACAAGTGTTAACGAAAGTCTTATTTCGAATACTGATTAAAAATGAGATTTCAAATCTCAGTTCGAAACAGAAAGAAAGAGAAAAGGCCTGGAATAACAGCCAACCCGAAATAAAAAACCTATTTTGACCCAGGAGAGGAATTTTAATTCAAAAAGAAAATATAAACCGTTTTAAGAATAAGGCTACCAAGAATTTATAACAAGGCGAAGACCATTTATAGAAAAAGTAAAGTAAAAAGTCTCACCTTATTTCCTCCTTTCTCAGTGTCAGAAAATCTGGAACAGATGAACAAAGTTTAGTCGGTAATTATAATGCTGTAAATGTTTGTCAAATCTGCATTCGCTTTTATAACCTTATAAAAGGTCGTACAGGTTATCAACACGTCTCCCTAATCTGAACTAACCAATGTGACCTTCGATAACAAAACATTGTTCATAAACCATGGTCGAAAGCGAAATTTTATTGTCAAAGCTTCACACCTTTCTAATTATATTCTTCGTTTTAATACGTTGCTTCCTTTGCCAGATTTACAACAGGGTTTTAGCCCAACAACGAAGAAGGCCCGAAAAATGCAAAATCGTGTTCGCATTGAACTGATTATGCGGTTATAATCTGGTTTGAGAGCCTATCTATTTGTGGTTCAAAGTGTCGCTGTGGTGTGGTCAAACATTTTTGAGTAGGCCAATTGTTGTCTCACGGATAAGTAATAGAAGAAAATATTGCTCGTAAAAAGTCGTTAGTCGTTCCATCCTTCAGTTGTGCATATCAGAGACCAGTTATCGAAGAAGAGGCAGTTTCACAAATTTCGTCAGACACCCTTTGAGTTTTATTCTTCCAAATTTTCAGTTGAAAACGATTTCTTTCAATTTCAAGACCAAATACATAAAATATACGCTTGCGTAAGATAAAGGGGCTCAGTCACGTTTGAAAAGCTTAGCAAAACTTTTCAAATTCGTTGTTTGCAATCCGCGTCAATCTTCTCCATCCTTAACCATCCTTGTTCCTTTATGGTTTATTATCGTCTCTTTGATGTTTATCTATCTTTACTAAGTGTTATTTTTAGGTTTCCTTCAATTTAACGGTTATTTTTTTCGATGTTCAAAATAACTCAAGATGCCGTGACTGAGCCCCTTTAAAAAAAATTCTTCCATAATCGACTCTAAAGATTATTATAAATTAACTTTTATCTGGTTTAAATATGACCGGCTGTATTCTTAAGTCGATTTGCATGATTTTTCGTTTTTAATTTCCCCCTTCAGAGTCCTTCTTTCTTATCATATCTATTTTATTCCTCTTGAAGTACTGAGTTATAATTCCTGTTTTTTTGTCCTGATTACAGCTGTCATGTTCTTATTCTAATCACATTCATCACATTATCCATTGTCTCTCAGACCAAAACGTTGCGATTCAATGAAACAAGACAAATCATGTGATTTGACAAAAAGGCCATGATCTTTCCTTCAAATTTCCTCATTTCCCCTTTGTTGCTGCACTGATTATTCATACATTGCTTTTTCTAGCAGAAAAAGCTATAATTTCCATTGATGACAGGGTAAATCCTGACTTTTCTTCTTTCGTCCGTTCAGAGTGATTTTTTAATTGATTTCCCATTTGTATAATTTAAAACACCTGTCTGCAAAAACTCATCTCAGAATGATGTTCAAGTAATCATATTGAAATCTGCGATGTCAAAAAATTACCACAAACCAACTATACAATAATGATTTTTCGCTTCCAATTCAACTGGCACCAAGTGTGCTCCGATAAAGGGCTCTTCTGGAATCATTTTACAACTTCTATGACAAACTGAATTATTCTTTTTAGAAATGGTAAGCGGATAGAAAGGTGGTACTCTTGATTGTACTTGATTCTTGAAGTGTCATACTCGTTCAAAAATATTCAATAATTCAGCACTTAAGACTTCTCAAAGAAACGCCAGAAACAATAAATTTCAAATAAAACCAGTCGAGAACTGAACCTGTTCCTTGTGCAGAATATTTTTTCGCGGTCCTGACGTGGTATTGCAGGCTGTGCTTATAGCATCTGTACCGTTGTTAGCTCAGTTCAGCCATGTTTATGTGTTATGAATAATTTAGATTTCTATAAGCTAAGAGAGAGAAAGAGTAAACTGAAAACAGGGGGTTTTTTTTGTTTTCCTAAACGGTCGGGGAAGTTAACCTTCTTGATTGTTTATCGGTTCACAAATTGCACGGCTTTCATTCATTTGTCTTTCATTTCCTCGCTCCAAATAATCATACGAAAAATTTACTAAGCTTGAAATGAGCTCGAGTGTTTTTGCAAGCAATGGTCCGATAAGCGAAAACTAAATCGAGTTGCCATGTTGTTGGTGGTCAAATGAAGACTAAACAAGTCTACAAACGGCTGTGTATGCGCCCAGACAAGTCATATGCTTGAAAAAGCATACTCTGGATCTCAAATCTTTTTTTTTTTCTATGAATCATTTCAGCAAAAATGCTTTCACTCTTAGCTTTCATGGTTTGTGATTTGTTCCGCCCTTAACAGTCAGAGTAGTCGACCTTCTGCTGGAAATGCAATCAAACATTTCCGAACAAATTAAAGCCAAAGACATGCAAATTCGTTTTCTTATAAGTTAACTCAAATTAACGTACTTAAATGTAATTTCTGTGTAAAATACGTCACTTTAATAAGTCACTTTCTCCACTTTATACAATGTAAACGGGTTTATTAACCGAACAAATTGAGGGAGTAAATTGAGTACCTGGTTTAAATAGAACTATACATTTAAGTTATTAGGCTTGGGGTGGGGGAGGGTAGAGTTTTCAATGCACATGAGATTAGCAAGTTGCGAATTTTCGATGAAGACCGAGATGAGGGCGACAGTCTAAAATTAGAATATTGCCGAAATTTTGGATTTTCTTTAAATTTTATCGAAATATTACTCGAAAAAACCCATGTGACAGAACTGGTTCGGTCTTGTTTTCGATGGCTTTTCTTAGCTGGAAATCACTTTTACTTCAAATCAAAATATCGAACGTGACTTGTCGTCCATTGCATGCTAAGCTATCTTCGTGAGAAACCTACACATTCTTGTGGAAAACTTAATCTAGTTAGTTTTACATTATATTGCTTACAGAGATAAGTTGGCAAAGAAGCAAAAGTCACGGAAAAAGTGTTGTTTCTGTCTAATTTACCCGGAAATTAGATTAATGTCTTTTTTGTCTTCAGGGCAGGATTTTTGTATGGCCTTGACTAAAAATTTAACTTGTTTCTATCAATACATTGACTGGCTCAGTTCGTTTGCTAGCCTCCCACGCAGACGTTCTTAGGCTTGTCACGGAGGAACGCGTGACAAGCCAAAGAACGTCTGCGTAGGAGGCTATAGACCCTTTGCATAAATGGCGTCTAAATTTGAATAACAATACTTGGTACATCCATAGCCTCACACTCATGTGAAATTTCCTTTGTCTTGAAACATGAACGTGAGGCTAAGGATGTACCAAGTATTGTTATTCAAATTTAGACGCCATTTATGCAAAGGGTCTATTCGTTTGCTGAATGAGCCCAGCTGTTTTGAACCACATCTAGTATTTTAGAGGACGCTGAAAAAACTCAACTCAACTCACCACCGCTACATTTTCCCAGGTGATTACAATTGCGTCTTGTGACATAATAAACAATTCGCATAGAATTCTGAGGAGCTCTCACATTGTAAAAGCCATGTTAATTAAATTCCTTTGAAACACTGTAAGATTACATATTGATAGATTTCGATAGGAAGTAGAACTTTGAACTATTTTCAGTTTTTCTTAAAATTTTCAGCCTCATGAGAAATTAAAACACCTGCACCTGTCGACATTTTTTTTTGAATTAAGCTGACTGTGTGTTAAAACCATTTACCTGAGCCATGCAGACTTTCCCGTGTAAAGTTCGCTTTTTATCTCGGGAGATATAGAAGGAAAGTGTTTAATTAAATCATGAAATCACATAATACGGTCAAATGACATCAATTAATTAAAACTGATTTTCTTCTAAGTTTTGTCATGAATACATTGGTTTGTTGCATATTGTAATTTAAACTATATTTCCAGAAATTAAGTCTAGGTGAAAGATGCCGGTGTCAATAGGAAATAAATCATCAAACTCAGCTCTTGTAGGGAAAGACTTTTCTCATATTGAAAGCAGAAAATTCAACTTTGCCAAGGTTAGTAAGCAAAGAGTCAGCCAGGTAATTGATTTTCGCTTATAAAACTTCTTTATAAAAAGTCTTTTTTGTTAATCATCTTTTAATTTTCTCGAAACAAGCTGTGTGAAGTCATAACCGTATCCAAGTGTGTTGTTTATCTGGTAACAGTGAACTGAGGATGGCCCCCTTATAACTCGTAGTTTTCTCTCCCGATGGCAAACGTATTAACCGGGAGGGAGGCCAAAATCTTCGCGCGTCACCAGGACACCGTCAGCGAATCAAGGCCTGACAATGGCAACTCATTTTTAATCGCAATTAAGCCCCAAAGACAATACAGGCCTGACTGAGAACATGAATTCAATGCAATTTTCAATTTTCTTAGCTTGTCATGAACAAGACTACGATAGTGTCGGACGACAAGCATGTTTTGACAATTTACTCAGTGTTGTTTAAATAGCCTTTTAGTAAATTAATTTTCCTCAAGAATTCTTAAAAATATATTCGATGGTGGTATTTAATCTCTAGCGTCTAGAAAAGTCAGTTTTTTGGAGCAAAACCGGACACACTAACTATGTCCCTTAGAGAGCGAGAGTATATCTTCTAACAGTCTCTTTGATTTCTTTGAGCATTTATCAGGCACGTATTGTCCCAGATTGCGGACTAAGCCGATTGAGTGTCTCTTTGCAGATCTGTTTAGACTAATCGGCGACGTAATCCAATTGAGCCATATCATACAAGAGGCTTAAATAGTGGAACTTATTTTATTTGCATTGAATTACCCGAACCATTTAACGCTGCTCCTGTCTTTTTATTTTTCTTGACTTGGGAAAATTTCTTTCTCCACCATTTTCTCTTATCTTATTATTGAAAAAGGACCTTGAAATTTCTGGAAGAAATATTGACGAAAAGCTACTAAGTTCTCTTAAGAATAGTTGTTTAAAATGAGATAGACAATACGGAGAATTTTAACGCTGAAGGAATAAGAAGATGGGAGGCTACTTGTCTGTTCATTGGTTGCGTGTGTCTCGAGCCCCTTTCTAAACGGAAAGGATACAATTCAGTTTCATTTTTATTAAAATCCCTTTAGATTGGAGAGATAGCTATCAAAGTCCCACTTGTTTATGCCTTTTTGTGAAACTGTAGAAGACCGAAAAACAACAGATCTTTGGCTAACACCTATTAAAAATGTGATTAACCAGAAGCAGCTAAGCTTGCACATTCAAAGATGTAATGATTGGAGGACGGGCGTTTATTTTTTCGCCTTCATATTTCAAAACACTTTCAGTTTGTTCTATCTTGTCAACGAGGTGTGGGTTCCCCGTTGCATTGTTCCAAGTAATCATTGACCTTTGCTTCGGTAGGCAAAGAGTGCGATGCATGATGGTGGCTCAATGGCGTAAGGGTCAAGAGAGTATTTAAAGTGATCGCGATTTTTTGTGAAGTGTTCTTGGGCACGACACCCATTCCAGCTTAGCTTGCTGGCCCAAAGCAAAGGAATAACCGCAAACTAATACAAATGTTTCAAAATGAAAGGCCATGTCATTGGAGACCATGAATGAACTGGGTAAGTTTCTTTTCTGAATTAACGTGCGGATTTTATAACCACAGCATGCCATGGACTGTGAGCCCATCCAGAGACTCGAAGTCGCTTCAAGCTACAGATACCGAGATAAGCTCTGGCCTGATATGGAATTGGGCCACTTGGCTCGGACTTAACCAGTTACGCCAATTGCCAATGTGACACACATGAAAATTATATTATCCGAAGGCGTGCAAAAATGCTACATTTGTCGTCTCACAGAAACAAAAAGACTTGGAAGCAACAGCGACTCACCAAGAAACCGGAAAAGTCGAAATTCTATTCAGCCTCACAATGTGAAAAGTTGCGACATTCAAGGCCTTACAGTATGTATGATTCATATAGGAATCAAATTAAACTTCACTGGGCGGTATAAATTATATATTACTAGCGTTTCCGACTTAACTGAGATCAGACGATAAGTCAGATATCTTTATCCTCCTGGAGCCGGTCAGATCACCATTTAAACAGTTTCATAAATACACTTCGGGATACTTCAGTGATAAATCACTTATTACACAGTCAGTAATTACAGTGATGTACACGCAAGCTTCCGCAAAATCACATATTTCAACTTTCTTAGTTTTGTCATCAACCGTATTTTAGCAGATTTTCAGTGGTCAACATAGATTTCCTTTCTTTCTCTTTGCCATTATTAATGATGAAGGTGCGTTTTTGGGATAAGTTAATTGACCAAAAGGATAACTGAGTGGTTTTAGTTCAGTTCTTTCTATCCACCATGAACCTTAAATGATCTTCCTCTAGTGATCTTCGGATCTTCGGTTCTTTGGAGTCGCCAGTTTTACTCATGCTTTGGCGCTGATGGTACCTATTGCAGTTCGTTCCAACTGAAAAATATTTCTACAGATTTTGACTCGCCAATAGAGAGCTACCGATTAAGAACCTTGTAAACCTGGTAGGGCCGCTAAACCAGAATATGACTTGTATCTGGTTATATTTTTGCATGCGCACGTCTCGCATCAAAATTTTGCTTAACACCGATCGGGCTTACACTGAACCGTAAACCAGGATAAAAGAAAGGAAAATCATCTGAACTCAGGGGTTCACAGGATCTAGATGTACTATCAAATTCCCATAATTAACATACTAAGAAGTATATAGCAATATATGTAAAGAGAACTATGACTTAGAAGAATTAAGGGTACACTCCTTGGTTCCCAGTGGGCATCTTCAATTCAAAATTCGATTGATGCCGCTGTTTTATGCTGACATCAGCTAGATGATCTTTTGCCGGACCCATCTTGCTTTGGTAGGTACTGTACTGACATGTGCCAAAGAGTTTGAATTTTTTTTCAGATGATAGGAATCTTTACCACCAAACAGTAATTAATAATTCACGTGTAGCAATGTTTGTGGGTGACTCCCGACTGCGATATCAAAATCCACTTCCTTCCGTTCTGGGTGACCCCAAATTGGATCTAAAATAAGCAGCAAAAATTGCCGTGTTGGTAATTCAAGTCGAGTGATCTCAACTGGGTTCTTGAAAAATACAAGACCATAGCTTACCCCGCATGGAAATTCAGTATTAATCGCTGATTCCAGATAAACTTGGAGTGTTGTTCGGAAACTAATTAATGCATTCGCAGACAGCGAGGCAACTTGAAACGACCTGAAGCCAGTTAGAAACGCCCAGAAAATACTCAAGTTAACCTCATCTGTTTGAGCTTTAAAAAAAGAATGCAGTAATTACGATATTAACTTCTAACATCATCTTTGGTCAATGGACTTTCAGCACAGGAAGCTCCGTTTCTGTCACGTAAAATTTGTCTTCATAAAGACACAGAAGTCGGTTGCTTTACTTGCCGTTCGTGCAAGTTTTATAATTAAAGTCTAAGTAGTCGTTGACAGATATTAAGTGCATATAGAGAGATAAAATCTCGCAAGAAGAAAATATGTACAAGACGCTGTATGCTATGCAAAAGCGATTCTTCTGTCGTTATTTCTCGCGCTACAACAAGAGATATTCCAAACGTACGAATTTCTTGCATGTTATCGAACGGGCGTTGCGGTAAGGTTTCGGTGGGCTTATTCTGTCAGCGAAGTTTACAATAATTCCGTGAACTATGTTTAGTCTGCATAAAACAGTGTCACGAGATGTCATTAGCCCAGGAATGTCACGAGAAACTGTTTGCATTTTTTCCGTGAAAATTCTGACCTGTGTTTTAACAGCTTTCTTGTGCGCGTTTCGCCGTTTTTACCTCGCAAAACTGGAACACAGATTATTCCGTTCATCTCTTAGGATTTATTTCTTTAAAAGCAAAACGCAGTGTATATATACTCTGAACACCGGAAGATTACAGTTTTAACAGCGCAATTTCGTGCGATTTCTTCTTGAAATTTATCCCGAATTCTATAGTAACTTCTCGACGAAGCACCTAAAGAAACGCTCGAAGCTCTACGGTTCCTTTGATTTAATTAAGCTTTGGGTGTGACTCGTTATTGGTAAGAAAAACATGCTAGAAAAACAAGGCTCTTGAGAAACTTGCAATCAGTTCAGCTAAAACATGTTTGGCTTAATATCACATTCGTAGAAAAATAGTTCATAGTTCTTTGTACCATGTACATCAAGGCAACTGATCATGATGACATGGAAGTATGGCATGGCCTTTTACTTCAGACCAGTTAAAACAAGGAAAGCTGTATATAACGGCTGATGTAATGGAGGAATTTTATCATCTACTTTATAAGTTGTTGAGCAATTATTAGGACTTCTTTGGTATGGAGAAGATAAAAGAAATTTTACTGGAGATCAGTCGTTCGCAAAAAGATCTGAAGAGGGAAATTTAAAAAAAGAACGCAGTGAAGACTTCAGCACCTAACCAGAAATGTCCTTGATAAAATCATTCGCCTAAACTGCGCGTTTTTCTTCCTATATTTGATAACAGGTTTCCTTTTCTCCCTTCAGCGGATACTATCTGCAGCGTACTCTAAAAAAGCAGAATTTTGAGAATTCAATTCTTACCTGTGTTTTGTTGGCGGGGATGGGTGTTATCCACTGAGCTAGCAAAAACCGTTTTGGTGTGGCTCGCTTGAGGTCCGTAACAGTACTCTCCAGGCAAATAGAATGTTCACAGAGGCGCAAGAAGTTTAATATTTGAGCAGCCTCTTGCTGCCTTTTAATCACCACGTTGCTTTATTTTGATTGGCTAATGATGTCAGGTACGTATCAGTAACAAAGCTTACATATTGTCTGATTTGAGTGAACTCGCCTCCTTCAAGACCTGTTAATGAGAATTCGAAACTGACTGACCCTGCGAGAGAAGCTCTAGGATTACATCCAAAACAAGCATTTGGCATATCCAGCGGATCTATCTTTATGGTCCTCTGTGATTTGAGTCCCGAGCGCCGCAGATCCAGATGCGAAAACGAATTACTTGTCCCATTCAACCACTTAAGTACGGAACTGATTTCATTTAATTTGCGACTGGCTCTCTGCCATAAAACAAACAAAATCTTTGGCCTTTATTCGTCAAAAAGATAACTAATGAATTAATTAGAATACACCGCCTTTCAGATAGGAAACTTTGGCTTTGGGATATTAACTGTATGATTACAGTCTTGCAAAAGTTTTTGATTAATTATGGTGGTTTCAAAACTGTTATCTCTCTCAGTAGTTTTCTAAAGCTGTATTTGCTCGAGCGAAAGCTTTACCGTCAGATGACGAGGGTGTTTTAGCTTATTGACTCATAATGATGTATTTCCCGCGGTTGATCAGTGTTGCAGCTGTATTCACTGACAGTATGCGTAAAGTTACAATAACCTGTGTGTCTCTCAATAGTAAAGGGATTCAATTACAAAGGCCTTATTTGCACATATAAGGGCAGAAAACGAGGGTGATTTCTTGCCAAAACTAAGTTTCACTCACGTGGGAGTCAAGCTCTTGATATGAAATTACGACTTTTACTATATCCTTATTTTATTATTATTATTTTTTTTTTACACTTTACGCCCTGCTCAGTCACCAAAAAGGAATTACTGTTTATGTTTGTGACTATAAAAGGCAAACTGATACACAAAACCAAGCTTCATCCGCCCTTTTTAAGACTGGCGTTTACAAGAAACATGGATCTAACGCGATGTTTTAATCACCCAGGATAGCCGTGGGGCTAATTTATATTTTTATCCATCTATTCACGGAACAAACAAAGACGTGTTCGTTTCGCCTGCCGCGGAGACGTGGCAAGTTCAGCGACAATCTGTGTTTGCAACCAAACAGTACCTTTGATTTTTTTTAACGTCGAGAAAAATCTTAGCGGCACGTGAGCCTTGCAACACGTGGCAAGTGTTGCAAGGCTCACGTCCTGCTAAGATTTTTCCGGACGTTAAAAAAATTCAGTAAACTGCTGTTCTTGGTTCTTTTAATATTTCAATGATGTGAACGTTATCCCGTTTCTCATGGTCCGAAGTGGGAATTTCAACAGACAAGCTAAAATCACAAACAAGCCTCGGTTTGCGAAAGCAAATTTTAAATTTTGTCATGAACTAATTCCCAAAGCAACAAATGTGAAAAGAATACCCACGTGCAAACAACAACAAGGGAACGAAGGTTTGAGAAAATGTCGCGCAACCGAGTCTTGGTGGCGAATTTTGAGCCTCCGGTCCTGTTACGTAATCGTGGATTAGACCAGTATTCATGTTTTCAGTCGGCGAGTATTTTTCAAAATTCATTACTCTTTTGGGTGACACAGCCATCGGTAAAAGTCTTTATACTGAACTGATAAAGAAATTGAATTGGACAGAAACTTGTTGGAGTGCACGTATTCAGTAAGAATTGATAGACTTCAGTGCTTCAAAAAAGAACAGAAACATCATTGTATGTATAAACAAGGGTATATAGTCGAGGTAAAATTACTGTTGAGTGCTAAAAAAAGAGTATCTACAGTGAAAAAAAAACGTTCAAAAACAGAACCATGGTGTTGGACACGTATTATAGGTCACCAACTTTGTCTTTTCATTATTTGATCCCTCAGCGAATGAGGAAAAGCTAATGATAACCCTTTTGTTGGAGGTAATCAGTGAACTGACAACTAATTGCAAGACAATCATGGTACTCAGTTGAAGGAGCAGCAAATTTAATGACTGATAGAAGACAGCTCACGCTCGATTCAAGCTTATGACCTTGCGACATAGTGACTACGGTTATTACAGTGCCAACAGACACGATTCGCTTCCTTTCAAACTGAACCCAGTACTAGGCCAGTAGTATAGAGGGTGCAACAATAGTGTTTGGATACAAGCCATGGAACTGATAAGCAGATACTTAACTTGAAGTCAATCTTTCTGATAAGACCCAAAGCCAAATCCGGCCTAAGTGTACAATGTGAGCTGTGACCACCAACAATTGTCTCTTTTGCAAGTTATAGATAAGCAAAGTCAAGGTTTTAGACATGTTTCAGATATCACCATACACTTTATCAAACAACATAGTTTATTTAGTAATCCAGTGAATAATTATATCATGTTACAGCATTAAGGATAAAAGCTAATAAGCTGTAGTACGCCGGTCAGAGATTACACGACGTACTATTTACGATGAAATCGGCTTCTAATTTAGCTTCCTTTAAAATTGCTCTCTCAGTCACCGAGGCGGAAAAAAGCAAGTGAGACCTTTAGCTAGAGCAGTCAAGGTGATTCCTAAGTATTGCATTGCGCATCCCTACTGAGCAAGTTTTTTGCGTCATTAGCGCGCGCAAATGAGCGGGTGCACGTACACAACAAAGAAATTTCCTCTCAAGCTAAGCTCGAAAGCGAAATAAATGTTCTTTTTTCTTTTGAACGAGCATAGTGACCTATATTTTTTATTGCTTAATAATAGTGTACATATCATCTTCTTTAATTTAAAAGAGTTTAAAAAAATTTATCGGAAGGAAAGAAAGATATAGGTGAAAGCGTGCAAAAAAAAACCGTATTATGGAATGCAAAACGACGACTATGCGAACGCTTTACGTCCGCATTGATTTAAATGGTGTGATTTTTCGACAAATTTCATATGATATTGTTCTATATGCTTGACACTTTATACCTGTCAGGTTTTTTCACAAGTATTACTTAAATAAATTATGCTTCGAGCTACCGCAAAATATAACTTGAACCGATGAATAACGCGTGTGATTAGCACGAGTACAGCTATAAATTGGGTGAGATTGGCCCTTCATATCTCTTAAACGAGAATGGTGACCTATCATTTTTATTATATTTTTCGAAACAGTGCTTGGTAGAAAACATTCAGGGAAGGTTTCAAAAAAATTCATCGGTAAATTTAATTTCTGAGGAATCACCTTAAGCTCTAGCGTTAACAATTAAAGCTGGCTAGTTAAGGCGGGGGTACACATAAATAGGAGTGAAATTTAAAGTAATATTAAAAGGGAATTGTTAAGATTAAAATGGGCTGGAAACACTACCAGACAGTTGACCGCCCCCACCCCCCTAAAAGAGAGCCCCAGGTTGGTGCCATCTACTAATTCTTCACTTCAAATTTCGATTTTCCAAATCCATAAAATCGTCAACATTTCATGTTTTCCTCAATTTAACCTATCCTTTGAGAAAAAATCTCTCTTTCCCAAAATGCCCAAAAATCAACCAAAAAATTTACACAAAACCGCCAAATAGTGGTTTATGAAATAAGCAGAGAGATTAAACCGTGTGGTGACAGGCATTTTTTTCCTGCTTGCTGAAGCAGGCTGAAATTAATTTCTTTTACGAAAAAGACACAAAAGTTGTCTGTCACAGTAGGTTGAATTTTTTGTTTGTTTGCTTGTATTTTTTTAACAGAGTTCAGACCAGTTCTAGCTCCAACTGGATCCTTTTCTCTTTCATGTAGAAACGTTCCTTCTTCTCTCTCAACGAGGTCAAAACGTTATAACTTGCCAAGTACTTCCCCCCCCCCTCCCCCCACTCTCTGGGGTGATCCTCCTAGCAGGCTGACCAGCAAATTTGGACAATGAAATAAGAAC
Organism: Platygyra sinensis; assembly: GCA_019787425.1. NCBI lineage: Eukaryota > Metazoa > Cnidaria > Anthozoa > Scleractinia > Merulinidae > Platygyra > Platygyra sinensis. The sequence goes on from JAHPZR010009785.1 coordinate 15,912, forward strand.
ACCAAAAATTACAATGCTCCTAATGCTGTCTGGGTGCTCCAGCACAACCTGTTCAAACAGTGAACACATTTTTACCCAACTCCTCTATCGCGGTCAGGGGCTGTAGAATGAATCATATTCAAAGTGCCATTGTAACAAAAGGATGAAGAAGCTAAAAAAAAGGCCCAGACCTAAGCAGGCGAAGGGAGTCGAACCCAAGGTGCGGAACTCTGTAAATTTTTGGATGGGGTGTGCTGCTGTGACAGCAAAACCCTTACCCCGGCTACTCTAGACTTAGCCTCCTACGCAGACATTCTTTGGGCTCGTCACGCAATCTTCCTCCCCCACAAGGAAGATTGCGTGACGAGCCCAAAGAATGTCTGCGTAGGAGGCTACTCTAGACTATGATCAGCTTTATTTTGTAATTCTTTTTTGAGTTTGAATTTCTAGTTCTAGCTGATTGCTCTAACCACTGAGAAGAATACAGAGCACTTGACTCATCATAGGCTCTTACTGTATCAGCATAAAGTCTATTGTTTGGCGTTTATTTGCATGATCAACATCACTCCATTTGAACTACCAAATGATCAATTTATTTTGAAACCTTTTAACATCATATAACTTATTTTCTTACACTGTGTAATGAGATGACAAATGAAATGTCAAACACTGCATCACAAGATAAGAACAAAACTTTTAACGGACAATTATCTTCATCATTCACTAAGCAGCTCATCACTGGATCCACCGGTTGATCCTAAAAATAAATAAAAGCAAAAATTATTTGATGTGGCTGAAGTTGTTGATGTCACTGTCTTACTGTATAACCAAATTCTCTAGAATTATATAAGAAAGAAATAAATGGCAATTAGCTATGAGAAACTCCTTTTTGATCTGAATCTCCTATCCTGAAAGAGCAGACTTGACTGTTTGAGTGCCTCTCTCCTATTAATAAATATCCAGTTTATAAGAACTCTGCTGATGGCATTTCACTATGTTTCCACTTTAGAAAGTTGTTACTCAATCATCATTCTCAATTAATAGCATTGACCAAAACTTGAACCCAAATACCGTGTGTATTTTTTCTAGGCCCCGCACTTATGGGAGGTGCCACTATGTTGTATAAGGTTTTCTGACAGTGTTGTGTTCTAAGCATTGAAGACACGATACATGTGCCGTCACTATGTTGATCTACACCTAGTAGACGTAGTATCATCATTGGCAAACTCTAGGGCCAATCTGCAATGGGTTTGCCATCCTTGTCCACAAAGCCACTTGTCCCCCTCCCCCCTCCCCTGGGTATGTTATCATGCCTTGCAAGGTCTTGAACTTCAATAGTCTTGGTAGCTGGAAAGATTCAAATCAGATTTTCTCTTTTTAAGGATCTCAGTAAATAACTCTGATTTGGCCACTGTTAGGAGATTGGACCCCAGTGTAGACTATTATAGGATGTAGAGAGAGACCATAGGCAATTGCAGAAGCATGAGAGGACTGGGAAAGAGTATGGTTGTTTTCCGTTTGTTTGAAAAACTAAGTTATCCAAATGAAAGATCGGCTAAATTTGAGAGTCTTAACCAAGAATAGAAGTATTTAAAGGAGGAAAATGGCAAAATGGTAGCTCTTCAAATATCACCTAAAATAGAGAGTTTGTACAAATTGGGTAGACAAGCCACAAAATTATAAGGATTTGTATGGAATTTTGCAACTTTTGCAGCTCTCCCATTTGAACAATTTTCCGCTTAAAACTCCTAAACTTTGCTGGGTAGCTTTTCATTCAGTAAAATTTCAGTTGAAATGTTTAGATTTTCAATCTAATCAATATGAGAAACTCGTCCCAGTCCTCTCACATTTCTGCAATTGGCTATGAGGTGGAGATTAAAAGGTTGAGTTGAGCTTTATGTGTTGTCGTCTCTTCCCCGCAATAACAGCCATTCTGAGTAAACATCTCTCCAAAGCCACAGCATCTGCTCCCTTATTTTCAATAGAGACAGGGACAGCAGCAAACGCAGACAGCTGCAATTCAGGCTGCTATAATCAATCCTCATTGTTCTACATCCCAACTCAAATATGTTTTTCTGGAGGACAATGTGTCAAGTGTATACCTGCCAACTTTTTCTGAGATATAAGCATGAGATTTTTATCTTCAGAGTGCTGGGATTTTTGAAGACTGAAGATTCCCAAAGAAGTCCGAAGTCTTCCAAAGAAGTCCAAAGTCTTCCGAGGACGTCCGAAGTCTGCCGAAGGCAAAGTCATCGAGAAATCTCACGCCTAAGGCGTGAGAGTTGGCAGATATACAAGTGTGATGGGCCAAAACTCATAATAAGACAAACAAAACTCACTAACTCTCTAGTTAAACAACAACTTCAGCTTTCCTTGAAACTGCAGCAAATTAGTTATGCAGCTAGTGTCAAGCAAATAATTTTTCAAACTACTTTCTATTTTTGAGTTGAGAGGTATATAGAAACACTTAAGGAGGCTGGAAAGGATTTTTAGCAGCACACGCACACACAACATACACATATACATAACTGTATGATGCATGCGTCAGCTAATTGAATCAAAATCAGCATACCAGAAGTTAAATGCTCCATAAAATTGTGTGAACCGAAAATAAAATCTGCCAAACACATTTGTTTTTAGCTTGAAATTTTGCTTGGTGACCTATCTTGATTTTTTGCATGCACGCACCACTCACAAGTGCACTTCAAATATAAAAGTTTCAGGGAAAATTATCTAGTAGAATTTTCTGCGAGCCATAAAATGAGTTTTCTTTAAAATAATATATATTTAATTCTACTTGATAACTTTTTTTCCATATTGTCTGAAAAGTTAAAGAATTTAGGGAATCATCCAACAAAGAAATAAAAATGGTAGGTCACCAAATTAGTTTTCCCGATAATTTACTAAATATGAAATTTAGAAGACGTTTTTCTGGACCTTGTGCATAGCCATGGTAACTGATATCATGTCACAAGTACCCTTAAAGCATAGCCCAACACTAGTTTGCCCACACTATTAAATACCGTTCTTTGTAATCTTCTGTCATTTCACAAACATGAGTGGCCCCATAGGAAACAGTGAGTATTTCTCTCCCTCAACTTCAATGTTCCAGTTGGCTTCGTCTTGGGCAACATTGAGGGTGTTGTGGACATAAAACTCGCTATTTCCCCTGGGGCCTGTCATAAGTGCTCACTGTCACATGATCAGGAAGTTACATTGATGTTTGTCAATGTAATACCTGTGTTGAGAGCCTTTAGTCTCTCAAGCCTTTCTGTCATTAGAGGGTACAAGTAGGATCCAATATCATTTCCTTCCTCTGTGAAACAGTGCCTTCCTTTCTTTCCAAGCAATCTCCGTCGAATTCGGTTGAGCTCTAGCTTTTTGGAGAGCATATCAATGCCGCCTTGAAGCATCCTGGGCGCGCACTTTGCAGCGGTCATGTCTGCTTTGTAAACTACATCGTGATAGAGTGTTCCATTGACTTGCTTATAACAAAGATAGCTCATTCTTAAAATACAAAGCTTAAGGATAAAATCTACCAGTCCGTGGAGTTTAACCAGCCTTGGGGTAGCATAAGCTATCCTAAATGTCGTGTACAACCACGCCGGTGCCATGAAGGCATTAACGGCCATATAATCCAGTCGTTGCATTTTAGCGAGTTCTTGAGCAATACAAAAAGCTATCATATCATCTGTGGGTAACAAGGTCTCTTTAATCATAATACCTAGCTCCGAGTCCCACTTAATGTCTCTTCCTTGGAAAGTTATTCCACACTTCTCTACGTCCTCGTGATTCTCAAAAATGTACCACTTTGGAAGGCTTAGAACTGCTCCGTTTGGAAAAGATGGATAACCCGCCGAAATCGGGTGCACTCCTTGATTTATGAACAAGGTGATTTTGTCGGTGTTTTTGTGGCCAAACTTCGTCAGGACTTCATTAAACTGCGTTTTACAGCGTTCGGGAATTTTCACGTAGCTTCCATCTTCTTCTTCCCTCAAAGCGACGATCGGTTTGCACACTTGATTAGGGAACACATTGGCTGCGTTCTTGTAAATAAAAATTCCACCAATACCTAAACCCACGGATATAGCAATGAGTTGGTTAGCAACTTTAGTAAGTGCTTCAGATAGGCTGCCCATGCCTGCCACGAGAATTAACTCGTAAAATAGTAGTGCACACCACGAGAAATATCAAGATGGCGCGCTTCACAAAGATTGACCGAGGGGAACCTGGGTTAATCAGACGTCGTCCCAGGCTTTGCTCTGGCTGATTATATCTTCAAAACTAAAATGCGTGATGATTAAACATCTAGTATGGAACCGTTCCGACAGTACCATATCCTAGGTAGCCCCTCTTGAAAACAGCTCTAAAATGTTTTGATCACACACCACCAAATTTAAGGGGAAAAAACGATATCAGTGAAGTCATCAATATCTTCACTAGCAGTGATATGGAAAAATGCCGCCCCAGCCCAGTCAAGTCCCAAATGTGATTTTGTATGAATTATATGATTGGTGGATTTTTCAGTGAAACATTCATGTTTATACAATAAGAGTAGTTATTTTAGAATAATACAATTTGGTCCTTCTTCACAGTGACAACAATTTAAAGGTGCACTCACAAATCAGGGTTGCATTGTTTTAACAATACTTTTATTTACAAATCAGGGTCTTGTTACCTCTTTAAGGGTTCTTTTGGAAATTTTCAACAAGCATCCCCATCCAATTCATAAAGGAGTTCCCCCCCCCCCCCCCCCCTTACCCAAGCACTTTTCATTGTTATCAAATTAATTGCCCTTGCTCCTGGGTTTTTCCTCCTACAAGCATGATCTGTAATATTGGCCAAACAAATGCGACTAGCAATTCAGATTGTACCATCACTGTCATGTGCTGCAATTCATCAATTGTTGTCTTAATCATGCTATCAAAAAGGCATCAATCAGTGGCAGAACGCTGACTGTCAAATGCATAACACTGAATGCCATATGCACTGTTTACTTGCATTGCAGTTGGTTTCACTTGTGTTTGCTTGTAGCTAGCTTTTATTTGTTGCATTATAATGTATTCGGCCTTTTCCAACCAATAAAGCTAAATGCAAACAAACCTGAGTGAAAGCAACCGCAATGAAACAGCATATTCAGCATCCTATAAAATACCTCAGCCGTCACTTCCAAGTTGGCAGCTTCTGGTGACAGCTGGGGAGGGTGGATGGAAACGGAACCCAGAAGTGAATGTGATGGGAAGTTTACAAAATACAGGAAGAGAGGTGACAAGAAGCAAGATCATTTACCTGGGAGGCAGGAACTAGGACAGATAAGGAGTAGTAACTGGACCAAGTGAGTTTACAATTCAGGAAGTAATCTGGTGAGTAATTTCAAAATGGGACAAGCATGTCACATGAGGCTGACTTGTAATTACGGGCACAATTTCTTCCAGAATTGCATGATGCAAGGTCTAATTTATACTAATGAACTATGACAAATTTAGGGATTGATATGTCCTTTCAAAGAACACCAAATTAAAAAGATGAAATTGTATACCAGTTATTGGACACCCACCTGATCAATAGGCACACAGAGAATCAATCACGATCAAGAATTATTATTTTGCTATAGGCACAATTAGGAACTAAATCACACAACATTGGACAATGTTTTAAAGACCCTAGCCACTTACCCCCCCCCCCCCCCCCCCCCACACACACACACACACACACACACACACACCCCTACATCTACGTCCTCCCGTCAGTTGGATTTAAGAAAATAATTTCTGACAGGTCAATTATTATACATTGGTAACAACGCTAATTTGCGATATTGTTGTTTTCTGGTCTGTCTATCAAACTTGAATCTGACAGAGTGTCAAAAATGGTTTTCACTTTGTGTAGCCTCTCAGTCAACTGTGGATGTGTGGATGTTGCTGTGCGTTGCAGATCATTTCCTTCCTCTGAGTAAATCTGTTTCCCTTTTTCTCCAAGCAATGCACGTTGGATGACGTTTCGTTTCAGTGTTGCTGTACACCACTCTATACCACCTTTTGCCATGCATGGATCACACTTAGCAGAAATTTCATCAGCACTGAATTCAGCAAGATGAGTCAATTTTCGCTCAACAATTCTGTACGCTTGATAATTCAAAAGAAAGATGCAAAGTTTCAGTAGAGCATCCCACACGGCATGCACTTTGAAAATTCTTGGAGTACAACTTGCAATTCTGTATGTCAAGTACAGCCATAACGGAGGGGCAAACGTGAAAAACAACTTGAAGTTTAAATGCTGATCGATATGAGCCAGCTCATGGCCAATGGTGAAAGCGATCATTTCCCGGGTTGGAAGAAAACTCTCAGTCACTGTCACACCAACTTCAGAATCCCAGCTCACATCTCTGCCCAATCTAAGTCCGGAATTTTCTACATCTTCTTTAGTTTGATATAGAAACCACCTTGGCAACCCAACAACAGCACCACACGGAAGTATGTTTGAACCGGCCGACACTGCATAGAAATGTCGATTGACAAACAAGCTGACTTTGTCTGCGTTCTTCAGACCATATTTCATGGCCGCCTCGGCGAATTGTTCCCTGCAGCGATCAGGAACTTTAACTAAGGCTCCGCTTTCGTCTTTGAGACCACTGTATTCTTTGCAAATTTGCGGAAACAATTCGCCTGAAGCCCTGACGAGGAGCAGGCCTCCTATCCCAAGGCGAACGAAACTCCGAATTACACTTTCGAAAGCGGCCATCTTAGATTTGGAAATTAGAGGAGACCTGGAAACTAGATGGCTTCCCTGTACAAACGAGAGGGCCCTGTGTTTGGTCATGTTTCATTTGACTTTTCCCGCGAGCGCGTAGGTTGTGGTGTACTTATCTGTATTTTTTTTGTCACCCTGACCTTGGCAAAAAGGTCGATAACTGAGAATGATTGAAAGAATACAATGAGAAAAACCAGTGTCAAGGCCCATCCCAGGTCTTAAATTTTTAAGGTGACTGTTATACTTACTGATGGAATAGAACCAAAAGAAAATCATACGGCAGTCAAGAAGTGGACAAATACTAATTTTCGAATTTAAATTTTTTTAGTCATTTATACCAAACATTCACATTTTTTTGGTCCTGTTTTGGGAAAGCCAAAGTAAAATAAAAGGAGATCTGGAAATTTTTGCCCTGCGAGCAGAGTCCTCCTTCGATCTTCCTAGTATCAGATCCATCAGGGACAGATCTAGGAAAATCGAAGGAGACTCTTGCTTGACAGGGATACAGATTTTGTTCACGATTAACAATCAAGAAAACCATCCAACCTCAAATATCAGTCCCATCAGCTGCCCTTATGAAGCCTAGTTTTCCCCCCAGGCATAATTAGGCTAATAGGGCGCTGACGAAACTATCGACTAGAAGACACCTAGGACATAGGCTTCGATTACCAGCCGCTTCTTCGGAGAAATGAGCCCGGGAGGGTAGACCAGAACACGAGAGAGCGCGGCGGAAATCGAGACTAACCTAGGAAAATGTCAATTGGAAAAATGAACTTATATCTTACCTATGAGTACCGTGACGCAGTACCCTACAATACAACTCACTGTCAACACAGTGAACACTATCATGAGACTGGAATCTAAGACCCAGTGGATCAAATCTGAAATGAAAGGCTTTAAAAACTGGCCGTTGGGAGTTCATGTTCTCCATACAACACAGAACTTATAGGTCATTTCATGTCCTTGTTTTGTCGCGGACAGCCAAGAAGAATGTACCAAGAATTATCAACACACATACACACAACAGTCATTGGTCTGCATTATTAATTCTTTTGTTTCTGACTTTGCCATTGTATTGCCTTCATGGTTTTCCTTAAGCTCCCTAATGGAAGGAACCAGGACTAGCATTTTCAGGATAAAGTAAACATCCACTAATTAAAATTACCCAAAAACACCGTATCCTAAATTTGCCAAATCCAGAGTGAAACAAAATGCACTTTCTTTGCTTGCATTCAAGGAGTAAATTGAGACTCACCTTCACCTGGTCCCTTAGGCACCAAGAATGGCGCATAGTGGGTGCCTGCCACATGTGCTTTCCATCGATTCCTGTCTTGCGCTGCGGCGTACTGAAGGGTAAAATTGAGAGATCTGGTTTGGGGAACCAGAAGAATTGAGGGTAAACAGTGTGTCTCTAATAATATTTGAAAACAAATTCAAGGAGTCCATCAAAATTTTATTCCACATGCCTTCAAACTTCACCAAAACAAATAAGACTGCCTTTTATTGGCCACAAAAACTGTAAAGTTTGTAAGTGTAGACACAATTTTCGATGGGCAGAAATTGTCTAGGAAACACGCCCTTACTGATTTTGCTAGGGCAGCCTGGCCATGCTGGAAGGATGATTCCAGCCACTATGACTTGGAGTTTCTTTTCTTTCCTGCACTGGAATTACAAGAAAACCATATTGCGGCCAATAAATCTGTAATACATAAACAGTACCTTGTAAATCAATACTTACAACTTACAGTCATAGTGTATTTATGGCCCACAAAAAGTGTCATTTTTTACCCTTTGCAAAAAGGAAGATTGATCTGTTAGATTTTTACACTGGCAGCAGATCTATGGTGATACTTTCAGTTTAGTGTTTGTTTCTTGGTTGCGAATCTGGGGCAAGGGGTAGGAGCCTGGGAAAATAGGGGAAGGAACCTAAAATGTTATATGACTTACATTTAGCTTATTTTGAGACTTCTGAACTGACTGAAAAATAAATGAAATTTACCCTTGAGCCTGAAAACTGAGGCTTACTTGCAGCAAACTTAGAAATCCTTTTAACGGTAGTTATGTCATTGGTCATGAAATATTGTGGCTTGAGCTGTCAAAAGATGCTAGTAAGAGGAGCCCGGCTGAAAACAAAGGAAAAAAGGAAATGGATGCACCTAAGGGTTGTGCAGCTAAATCACTAGGATGTGTTTCGAGTCTCCTTATTTACAGGGACTGGAACAAGACTGCAGGGGGTTCATTAAGGGCCGGACACTGGGAAAATTGGACTGGCTGTGAATGAGACTTAGCCATCAATTTTCCCAGCTGTTTTTGTCTTCTCTTCTTACTTTCTTTCATAAGAAAAAACTAAAAATGCCCGGCTGAAAAACCCCACTGACCTCCTGCAAAAAAGCGTAATGAAACCCCTGAAACTGACAAGGGTAAAAAGTCGGGAGGTAAAGGTATGGGAAGCGGGAGAGCGGGGTACAGAAAGCCGAATGTTCTGACCTCCCTGCCCCCTCCACCCTGTAGGAGGCTGCATGTTCCATTGACACGATAGAAAAACCAATATTAATATTGGTTTTTCTATCGTGTCAATGCAACATGCAGCCTCCTACAGGGTGGAGGGGGTAGGGCAGGGAGGTCAGAACATTTCGGACTTTCTTGTACCCCGCTCTCCCGCTTCCCATACCTTTATCTCCCGACTTCTTTACCCTTGTCAGTCTCAGGGGTGTCATTACGTTTTTTTTGGGGGGGGCAGGAGGTCCAGTGGGGTTTTTTCAGCCGGGGCATTTTTTAGTTTTTTCTTATGGAAGAAAGTAAGAAGAGAAGACCAAAACAGCTCGGGAAATTGATGGGGGCTAAGTCTCATTCACAGTCAAAGTCCATTTTCCTGGTGTCCAGGCCCTTAATGGAACCCCTGCAGTTTCTTGTTCACACTCCCCTGTAAATAAGAGACACTCGAAACACATCCATGTTCATTTAGCTGCATCAACCCTTAGGTGCGTCGATTTCCTTTTTCCTTGTTTTCAACCTGGCTCCCTCTTTACTGAGCATCTTTTGACAAGCTCAAGCCACATATATTTCATGACCATTGAACATTAACTACCGCTAAAAGGGATTTCTGAAGTTTGCTGCAAGTAAGCCTCAGTTTTTCAGTCTCAAGGGTAAATTTCATTTTATTTTTCAGTCAGTTCAGAAGTCTCCAAAACTAAGCGAAATGTAAGTCACTATAACATTGTTAGGTTTCCCTTCCCCCTATTTTCCCCAGGCTCCTGCACCCTTGCCCTCAGGCAATTTACTTAACTTAAAAGTCCAACATGCCCCCAGATTCGCACACAAGAAACCAAACACTGAACTGAAAGTATCACCTAGATCTGCTGCCAGTGGTAAAAATCTAACAGATCAATCTTTCCTTTTTGGGGGGGGGGGGGGGGGGGGCAAAAAGGGTAAAAAATCGACACTTTTTGTGGGCCATAAATACCAGTGTGACTGTAAGTTGTAAGTATATTGATTTTACAAGGTACTGTTTATGTATTACAGATTTATTGGCCGCAATATGGTTTTCTTGTAATTCCAGTGCAGGAAAGAAAAGAAACTCCATGTCATAGTGGCTGGAATCATCCTTCCAGCATGGCCTGGCTGCCCTAGCAAAATCAGTAACGGCGTGTTTCCTAGACAATTTCTGCCCATCGAAAATTGTGTCTACACTTACAAACTTTACAGTTTTTGTGGCCAATAAAAGGCAGTCTTATTTGTTTTGGTGAAGTTTGTAGGCATGTGGAATAAAATTTTGATGGACTCCTTGAATTTGTTTTCAAATATTATTAGAGACACACTGTTTACCCTCAATTCTTCTGGTTCCCCAAACCAGATCTCTCAATTTTACCCTTCAGTACGCCGCAGCGCAAGACAGGAATCGATGGAAAGCACATGTGGCAGCCGCCCACTATGCGCCATTCTTGGTGCCTAAGGGACCAGGTGAAGGTGACTCTCAATTTACTCCTTGAATGCAAGCAAAGAAAGTGCATTTTGTTTCACTCTGGATTTGGCAAATTTAGGATACGGTGTTTTTGGGTAATTTTAATTAGTGGTTGTTTACTTTATCCTGAAAATGCTAGTCCTGGTTCCTTCCATTAGGGAGCTTAAGGAAAACCATGAAGGCAATACAATGGCAAAGTCAGAAACAAAAGAATTAATAATGCAGACCAATGACTGTTGTGTGTATGTGTGTTGATAATTCTTGGTACATTCTTCTTGGCTGTCCGCGACAAAACAAGGACATGAAATGACCTATAAGTTCTGTGTTGTATGGAGAACATGAACTCCCAACGGCCAGTTTTTTATGCCTTTCATTTCAGATTTGATCCACTGGGTCTTAGATTCCAGTCTCATGATAGTGTTCACTGTGTTGACAGTGAGTTGTATTGTAGGGTACTGCGTCACGGTACTCATAGGTAAGATATAAGTTCATTTTTCCAATTGACATTTTCCTAGGTTAGTCTCGATTTCCGCCGCCCTCTCTCGTGTTCTGGTCTACCCTCCCGGGCTCATTTCTCCGAAGAAGCGGCTGGTAATCGAAGCCTATGTCCTAGGTGTCTTCTAGTCGATAGTTTCGTCAGCGCCCTATTAGCCTAATTATGCCTGGGGGGAAAACTAGGCTTCATAAGGGCAGCTGATGGGACTGATATTTGAGGTTGGATGGTTTTCTTGATTGTTAATCGTGAACATAATTCTGTACCCTGTCAAGCAAGAGTCTCCTTCGATTTTCCTAGATCTGTCCCTGATGGATCTGATACTAGGAAGATCGAAGGAGGACTCTGCTCGCAGGGCAAAAATTTCCAGATCTCCTTTTATTTTACTTTGGCTTTCCCAAAACAGGACCAAATAAATGTGAATGTTTGGTATAAATGACTAAAAAAATTTAAATTCGAAAATTAGTATTTGTCCACTTCTTGACTGCCGTATGATTTTCTTTTGGTTCTATTCCATCAGTAAGTATAACAGTCACCTTAAAAATTTAAGACCTGGGATGGGCCTTGACACTGGTTTTTCTCATTGTATTCTTTCAATCATTCTCAGTTATCGACCTTTTTGCCAAGGTCAGGGTGACAAAAAAAATACAGAAAGTACACCACAACCTCGCTCGCGGGAAAAGTCAAATGAAACATGACCAAACACAGGGCCCTCTCGTTTTGTACAGGGAAGCCATCTAGTTTCCAGGTCTCCTCTAATTTCCAAATCTAAGATGGCCGCTTTCGAAAGTGTAATTCGGAGTTTCGTTCGCCTTGGGATAGGAGGCCTGCTCCTCGTCAGGGCTTCAGGCGAATTGTTTCCGCAAATTTGCAAAGAATACAGTGGTCTCAAAGACGAAAGCGGAGCCTTAGTTAAAGTTCCTGATCGCTGCAGGGAACAATTCGCCGAGGCGGCCATGAAATATGGTCTGAAGAACGCAGACAAAGTCAGCTTGTTTGTCAATCGACATTTCTATGCAGTGTCGGCCGGTTCAAACATACTTCCGTGTGGTGCTGTTGTTGGGTTGCCAAGGTGGTTTCTATATCAAACTAAAGAAGATGTAGAAAATTCCGGACTTAGATTGGGCAGAGATGTGAGCTGGGATTCTGAAGTTGGTGTGACAGTGACTGAGAGTTTTCTTCCAACCCGGGAAATGATCGCTTTCACCATTGGCCATGAGCTGGCTCATATCGATCAGCATTTAAACTTCAAGTTGTTTTTCACGTTTGCCCCTCCGTTATGGCTGTACTTGACATACAGAATTGCAAGTTGTACTCCAAGAATTTTCAAAGTGCATGCCGTGTGGGATGCTCTACTGAAACTTTGCATCTTTCTTTTGAATTATCAAGCGTACAGAATTGTTGAGCGAAAATTGACTCATCTTGCTGAATTCAGTGCTGATGAAATTTCTGCTAAGTGTGATCCATGCATGGCAAAAGGTGGTATAGAGTGGTGTACAGCAACACTGAAACGAAACGTCATCCAACGTGCATTGCTTGGAGAAAAAGGGAAACAGATTTACTCAGAGGAAGGAAATGATCTGCAACGCACAGCAACATCCACACATCCACAGTTGACTGAGAGGCTACACAAAGTGAAAACCATTTTTGACACTCTGTCAGATTCAAGTTTGATAGACAGACCAGAAAACAACAATATCGCAAATTAGCGTTGTTACCAATGTATAATAATTGACCTGTCAGAAATTATTTTCTTAAATCCAACTGACGGGAGGACGTAGATGTAGGGGTGTGTGTGTGTGTGTGTGTGTGTGTGTGTGGTGGGGGGGGGGGGGGGGGGGTAAGTGGCTAGGGTCTTTAAAACATTGTCCAATGTTGTGTGATTTAGTTCCTAATTGTGCCTATAGCAAAATAATAATTCTTGATCGTGATTGATTCTCTGTGTGCCTATTGATCAGGTGGGTGTCCAATAACTGGTATACAATTTCATCTTTTTAATTTGGTGTTCTTTGAAAGGACATATCAATCCCTAAATTTGTCATAGTTCATTAGTATAAATTAGACCTTGCATCATGCAATTCTGGAAGAAATTGTGCCCGTAATTACAAGTCAGCCTCATGTGACATGCTTGTCCCATTTTGAAATTACTCACCAGATTACTTCCTGAATTGTAAACTCACTTGGTCCAGTTACTACTCCTTATCTGTCCTAGTTCCTGCCTCCCAGGTAAATGATCTTGCTTCTTGTCACCTCTCTTCCTGTATTTTGTAAACTTCCCATCACATTCACTTCTGGGTTCCGTTTCCATCCACCCTCCCCAGCTGTCACCAGAAGCTGCCAACTTGGAAGTGACGGCTGAGGTATTTTATAGGATGCTGAATATGCTGTTTCATTGCGGTTGCTTTCACTCAGGTTTGTTTGCATTTAGCTTTATTGGTTGGAAAAGGCCGAATACATTATAATGCAACAAATAAAAGCTAGCTACAAGCAAACACAAGTGAAACCAACTGCAATGCAAGTAAACAGTGCATATGGCATTCAGTGTTATGCATTTGACAGTCAGCGTTCTGCCACTGATTGATGCCTTTTTGATAGCATGATTAAGACAACAATTGATGAATTGCAGCACATGACAGTGATGGTACAATCTGAATTGCTAGTCGCATTTGTTTGGCCAATATTACAGATCATGCTTGTAGGAGGAAAAACCCAGGAGCAAGGGCAATTAATTTGATAACAATGAAAAGTGCTTGGGTAAGGGGGGGGGGGGGGGGGGAACTCCTTTATGAATTGGATGGGGATGCTTGTTGAAAATTTCCAAAAGAACCCTTAAAGAGGTAACAAGACCCTGATTTGTAAATAAAAGTATTGTTAAAACAATGCAACCCTGATTTGTGAGTGCACCTTTAAATTGTTGTCACTGTGAAGAAGGACCAAATTGTATTATTCTAAAATAACTACTCTTATTGTATAAACATGAATGTTTCACTGAAAAATCCACCAATCATATAATTCATACAAAATCACATTTGGGACTTGACTGGGCTGGGGCGGCATTTTTCCATATCACTGCTAGTGAAGATATTGATGACTTCACTGATATCGTTTTTTCCCCTTAAATTTGGTGGTGTGTGATCAAAACATTTTAGAGCTGTTTTCAAGAGGGGCTACCTAGGATATGGTACTGTCGGAACGGTTCCATACTAGATGTTTAATCATCACGCATTTTAGTTTTGAAGATATAATCAGCCAGAGCAAAGCCTGGGACGACGTCTGATTAACCCAGGTTCCCCTCGGTCAATCTTTGTGAAGCGCGCCATCTTGATATTTCTCGTGGTGTGCACTACTATTTTACGAGTTAATTCTCGTGGCAGGCATGGGCAGCCTATCTGAAGCACTTACTAAAGTTGCTAACCAACTCATTGCTATATCCGTGGGTTTAGGTATTGGTGGAATTTTTATTTACAAGAACGCAGCCAATGTGTTCCCTAATCAAGTGTGCAAACCGATCGTCGCTTTGAGGGAAGAAGAAGATGGAAGCTACGTGAAAATTCCCGAACGCTGTAAAACGCAGTTTAATGAAGTCCTGACGAAGTTTGGCCACAAAAACACCGACAAAATCACCTTGTTCATAAATCAAGGAGTGCACCCGATTTCGGCGGGTTATCCATCTTTTCCAAACGGAGCAGTTCTAAGCCTTCCAAAGTGGTACATTTTTGAGAATCACGAGGACGTAGAGAAGTGTGGAATAACTTTCCAAGGAAGAGACATTAAGTGGGACTCGGAGCTAGGTATTATGATTAAAGAGACCTTGTTACCCACAGATGATATGATAGCTTTTTGTATTGCTCAAGAACTCGCTAAAATGCAACGACTGGATTATATGGCCGTTAATGCCTTCATGGCACCGGCGTGGTTGTACACGACATTTAGGATAGCTTATGCTACCCCAAGGCTGGTTAAACTCCACGGACTGGTAGATTTTATCCTTAAGCTTTGTATTTTAAGAATGAGCTATCTTTGTTATAAGCAAGTCAATGGAACACTCTATCACGATGTAGTTTACAAAGCAGACATGACCGCTGCAAAGTGCGCGCCCAGGATGCTTCAAGGCGGCATTGATATGCTCTCCAAAAAGCTAGAGCTCAACCGAATTCGACGGAGATTGCTTGGAAAGAAAGGAAGGCACTGTTTCACAGAGGAAGGAAATGATATTGGATCCTACTTGTACCCTCTAATGACAGAAAGGCTTGAGAGACTAAAGGCTCTCAACACAGGTATTACATTGACAAACATCAATGTAACTTCCTGATCATGTGACAGTGAGCACTTATGACAGGCCCCAGGGGAAATAGCGAGTTTTATGTCCACAACACCCTCAATGTTGCCCAAGACGAAGCCAACTGGAACATTGAAGTTGAGGGAGAGAAATACTCACTGTTTCCTATGGGGCCACTCATGTTTGTGAAATGACAGAAGATTACAAAGAACGGTATTTAATAGTGTGGGCAAACTAGTGTTGGGCTATGCTTTAAGGGTACTTGTGACATGATATCAGTTACCATGGCTATGCACAAGGTCCAGAAAAACGTCTTCTAAATTTCATATTTAGTAAATTATCGGGAAAACTAATTTGGTGACCTACCATTTTTATTTCTTTGTTGGATGATTCCCTAAATTCTTTAACTTTTCAGACAATATGGAAAAAAAGTTATCAAGTAGAATTAAATATATATTATTTTAAAGAAAACTCATTTTATGGCTCGCAGAAAATTCTACTAGATAATTTTCCCTGAAACTTTTATATTTGAAGTGCACTTGTGAGTGGTGCGTGCATGCAAAAAATCAAGATAGGTCACCAAGCAAAATTTCAAGCTAAAAACAAATGTGTTTGGCAGATTTTATTTTCGGTTCACACAATTTTATGGAGCATTTAACTTCTGGTATGCTGATTTTGATTCAATTAGCTGACGCATGCATCATACAGTTATGTATATGTGTATGTTGTGTGTGCGTGTGCTGCTAAAAATCCTTTCCAGCCTCCTTAAGTGTTTCTATATACCTCTCAACTCAAAAATAGAAAGTAGTTTGAAAAATTATTTGCTTGACACTAGCTGCATAACTAATTTGCTGCAGTTTCAAGGAAAGCTGAAGTTGTTGTTTAACTAGAGAGTTAGTGAGTTTTGTTTGTCTTATTATGAGTTTTGGCCCATCACACTTGTATATCTGCCAACTCTCACGCCTTAGGCGTGAGATTTCTCGATGACTTTGCCTTCGGCAGACTTCGGACGTCCTCGGAAGACTTTGGACTTCTTTGGAAGACTTCGGACTTCTTTGGGAATCTTCAGTCTTCAAAAATCCCAGCACTCTGAAGATAAAAATCTCATGCTTATATCTCAGAAAAAGTTGGCAGGTATACACTTGACACATTGTCCTCCAGAAAAACATATTTGAGTTGGGATGTAGAACAATGAGGATTGATTATAGCAGCCTGAATTGCAGCTGTCTGCGTTTGCTGCTGTCCCTGTCTCTATTGAAAATAAGGGAGCAGATGCTGTGGCTTTGGAGAGATGTTTACTCAGAATGGCTGTTATTGCGGGGAAGAGACGACAACACATAAAGCTCAACTCAACCTTTTAATCTCCACCTCATAGCCAATTGCAGAAATGTGAGAGGACTGGGACGAGTTTCTCATATTGATTAGATTGAAAATCTAAACATTTCAACTGAAATTTTACTGAATGAAAAGCTACCCAGCAAAGTTTAGGAGTTTTAAGCGGAAAATTGTTCAAATGGGAGAGCTGCAAAAGTTGCAAAATTCCATACAAATCCTTATAATTTTGTGGCTTGTCTACCCAATTTGTACAAACTCTCTATTTTAGGTGATATTTGAAGAGCTACCATTTTGCCATTTTCCTCCTTTAAATACTTCTATTCTTGGTTAAGACTCTCAAATTTAGCCGATCTTTCATTTGGATAACTTAGTTTTTCAAACAAACGGAAAACAACCATACTCTTTCCCAGTCCTCTCATGCTTCTGCAATTGCCTATGGTCTCTCTCTACATCCTATAATAGTCTACACTGGGGTCCAATCTCCTAACAGTGGCCAAATCAGAGTTATTTACTGAGATCCTTAAAAAGAGAAAATCTGATTTGAATCTTTCCAGCTACCAAGACTATTGAAGTTCAAGACCTTGCAAGGCATGATAACATACCCAGGGGAGGGGGGAGGGGGACAAGTGGCTTTGTGGACAAGGATGGCAAACCCATTGCAGATTGGCCCTAGAGTTTGCCAATGATGATACTACGTCTACTAGGTGTAGATCAACATAGTGACGGCACATGTATCGTGTCTTCAATGCTTAGAACACAACACTGTCAGAAAACCTTATACAACATAGTGGCACCTCCCATAAGTGCGGGGCCTAGAAAAAATACACACGGTATTTGGGTTCAAGTTTTGGTCAATGCTATTAATTGAGAATGATGATTGAGTAACAACTTTCTAAAGTGGAAACATAGTGAAATGCCATCAGCAGAGTTCTTATAAACTGGATATTTATTAATAGGAGAGAGGCACTCAAACAGTCAAGTCTGCTCTTTCAGGATAGGAGATTCAGATCAAAAAGGAGTTTCTCATAGCTAATTGCCATTTATTTCTTTCTTATATAATTCTAGAGAATTTGGTTATACAGTAAGACAGTGACATCAACAACTTCAGCCACATCAAATAATTTTTGCTTTTATTTATTTTTAGGATCAACCGGTGGATCCAGTGATGAGCTGCTTAGTGAATGATGAAGATAATTGTCCGTTAAAAGTTTTGTTCTTATCTTGTGATGCAGTGTTTGACATTTCATTTGTCATCTCATTACACAGTGTAAGAAAATAAGTTATATGATGTTAAAAGGTTTCAAAATAAATTGATCATTTGGTAGTTCAAATGGAGTGATGTTGATCATGCAAATAAACGCCAAACAATAGACTTTATGCTGATACAGTAAGAGCCTATGATGAGTCAAGTGCTCTGTATTCTTCTCAGTGGTTAGAGCAATCAGCTAGAACTAGAAATTCAAACTCAAAAAAGAATTACAAAATAAAGCTGATCATAGTCTAGAGTAGCCTCCTACGCAGACATTCTTTGGGCTCGTCACGCAATCTTCCTTGTGGGGGAGGAAGATTGCGTGACGAGCCCAAAGAATGTCTGCGTAGGAGGCTAAGTCTAGAGTAGCCGGGGTAAGGGTTTTGCTGTCACAGCAGCACACCCCATCCAAAAATTTACAGAGTTCCGCACCTTGGGTTCGACTCCCTTCGCCTGCTTAGGTCTGGGCCTTTTTTTTAGCTTCTTCATCCTTTTGTTACAATGGCACTTTGAATATGATTCATTCTACAGCCCCTGACCGCGATAGAGGAGTTGGGTAAAAATGTGTTCACTGTTTGAACAGGTTGTGCTGGAGCACCCAGACAGCATTAGGAGCATTGTAATTTTTGGTGTTCTTATTTCATTGTCCAAATTTGCTGGTCAGCCTGCTAGGAGGATCACCCCAGAGAGTGGGGGGAGGGGGGGGGGAAGTACTTGGCAAGTTATAACGTTTTGACCTCGTTGAGAGAGAAGAAGGAACGTTTCTACATGAAAGAGAAAAGGATCCAGTTGGAGCTAGAACTGGTCTGAACTCTGTTAAAAAAATACAAGCAAACAAACAAAAAATTCAACCTACTGTGACAGACAACTTTTGTGTCTTTTTCGTAAAAGAAATTAATTTCAGCCTGCTTCAGCAAGCAGGAAAAAAATGCCTGTCACCACACGGTTTAATCTCTCTGCTTATTTCATAAACCACTATTTGGCGGTTTTGTGTAAATTTTTTGGTTGATTTTTGGGCATTTTGGGAAAGAGAGATTTTTTCTCAAAGGATAGGTTAAATTGAGGAAAACATGAAATGTTGACGATTTTATGGATTTGGAAAATCGAAATTTGAAGTGAAGAATTAGTAGATGGCACCAACCTGGGGCTCTCTTTTAGGGGGGTGGGGGCGGTCAACTGTCTGGTAGTGTTTCCAGCCCATTTTAATCTTAACAATTCCCTTTTAATATTACTTTAAATTTCACTCCTATTTATGTGTACCCCCGCCTTAACTAGCCAGCTTTAATTGTTAACGCTAGAGCTTAAGGTGATTCCTCAGAAATTAAATTTACCGATGAATTTTTTTGAAACCTTCCCTGAATGTTTTCTACCAAGCACTGTTTCGAAAAATATAATAAAAATGATAGGTCACCATTCTCGTTTAAGAGATATGAAGGGCCAATCTCACCCAATTTATAGCTGTACTCGTGCTAA
Source organism: Platygyra sinensis (assembly GCA_019787425.1). Taxonomy (NCBI): domain Eukaryota; kingdom Metazoa; phylum Cnidaria; class Anthozoa; order Scleractinia; family Merulinidae; genus Platygyra; species Platygyra sinensis. Next base: position 35,431 of record JAHPZR010009785.1, read on the forward strand.
TCACACGCGTTATTCATCGGTTCAAGTTATATTTTGCGGTAGCTCGAAGCATAATTTATTTAAGTAATACTTGTGAAAAAACCTGACAGGTATAAAGTGTCAAGCATATAGAACAATATCATATGAAATTTGTCGAAAAATCACACCATTTAAATCAATGCGGACGTAAAGCGTTCGCATAGTCGTCGTTTTGCATTCCATAATACGGTTTTTTTTTTGCACGCTTTCACCTATATCTTTCTTTCCTTCCGATAAATTTTTTTAAACTCTTTTAAATTAAAGAAGATGATATGTACACTATTATTAAGCAATAAAAAATATAGGTCACTATGCTCGTTCAAAAGAAAAAAGAACATTTATTTCGCTTTCGAGCTTAGCTTGAGAGGAAATTTCTTTGTTGTGTACGTGCACCCGCTCATTTGCGCGCGCTAATGACGCAAAAAACTTGCTCAGTAGGGATGCGCAATGCAATACTTAGGAATCACCTTGACTGCTCTAGCTAAAGGTCTCACTTGCTTTTTTCCGCCTCGGTGACTGAGAGAGCAATTTTAAAGGAAGCTAAATTAGAAGCCGATTTCATCGTAAATAGTACGTCGTGTAATCTCTGACCGGCGTACTACAGCTTATTAGCTTTTATCCTTAATGCTGTAACATGATATAATTATTCACTGGATTACTAAATAAACTATGTTGTTTGATAAAGTGTATGGTGATATCTGAAACATGTCTAAAACCTTGACTTTGCTTATCTATAACTTGCAAAAGAGACAATTGTTGGTGGTCACAGCTCACATTGTACACTTAGGCCGGATTTGGCTTTGGGTCTTATCAGAAAGATTGACTTCAAGTTAAGTATCTGCTTATCAGTTCCATGGCTTGTATCCAAACACTATTGTTGCACCCTCTATACTACTGGCCTAGTACTGGGTTCAGTTTGAAAGGAAGCGAATCGTGTCTGTTGGCACTGTAATAACCGTAGTCACTATGTCGCAAGGTCATAAGCTTGAATCGAGCGTGAGCTGTCTTCTATCAGTCATTAAATTTGCTGCTCCTTCAACTGAGTACCATGATTGTCTTGCAATTAGTTGTCAGTTCACTGATTACCTCCAACAAAAGGGTTATCATTAGCTTTTCCTCATTCGCTGAGGGATCAAATAATGAAAAGACAAAGTTGGTGACCTATAATACGTGTCCAACACCATGGTTCTGTTTTTGAACGTTTTTTTTTCACTGTAGATACTCTTTTTTTAGCACTCAACAGTAATTTTACCTCGACTATATACCCTTGTTTATACATACAATGATGTTTCTGTTCTTTTTGAAGCACTGAAGTCTATCAATTCTTACTGAATACGTGCACTCCAACAAGTTTCTGTCCAATTCAATTTCTTTATCAGTTCAGTATAAAGACTTTTACCGATGGCTGTGTCACCCAAAAGAGTAATGAATTTTGAAAAATACTCGCCGACTGAAAACATGAATACTGGTCTAATCCACGATTACGTAACAGGACCGGAGGCTCAAAATTCGCCACCAAGACTCGGTTGCGCGACATTTTCTCAAACCTTCGTTCCCTTGTTGTTGTTTGCACGTGGGTATTCTTTTCACATTTGTTGCTTTGGGAATTAGTTCATGACAAAATTTAAAATTTGCTTTCGCAAACCGAGGCTTGTTTGTGATTTTAGCTTGTCTGTTGAAATTCCCACTTCGGACCATGAGAAACGGGATAACGTTCACATCATTGAAATATTAAAAGAACCAAGAACAGCAGTTTACTGAATTTTTTTAACGTCCGGAAAAATCTTAGCAGGACGTGAGCCTTGCAACACTTGCCACGTGTTGCAAGGCTCACGTGCCGCTAAGATTTTTCTCGACGTTAAAAAAAATCAAAGGTACTGTTTGGTTGCAAACACAGATTGTCGCTGAACTTGCCACGTCTCCGCGGCAGGCGAAACGAACACGTCTTTGTTTGTTCCGTGAATAGATGGATAAAAATATAAATTAGCCCCACGGCTATCCTGGGTGATTAAAACATCGCGTTAGATCCATGTTTCTTGTAAACGCCAGTCTTAAAAAGGGCGGATGAAGCTTGGTTTTGTGTATCAGTTTGCCTTTTATAGTCACAAACATAAACAGTAATTCCTTTTTGGTGACTGAGCAGGGCGTAAAGTGTAAAAAAAAAATAATAATAATAAAATAAGGATATAGTAAAAGTCGTAATTTCATATCAAGAGCTTGACTCCCACGTGAGTGAAACTTAGTTTTGGCAAGAAATCACCCTCGTTTTCTGCCCTTATATGTGCAAATAAGGCCTTTGTAATTGAATCCCTTTACTATTGAGAGACACACAGGTTATTGTAACTTTACGCATACTGTCAGTGAATACAGCTGCAACACTGATCAACCGCGGGAAATACATCATTATGAGTCAATAAGCTAAAACACCCTCGTCATCTGACGGTAAAGCTTTCGCTCGAGCAAATACAGCTTTAGAAAACTACTGAGAGAGATAACAGTTTTGAAACCACCATAATTAATCAAAAACTTTTGCAAGACTGTAATCATACAGTTAATATCCCAAAGCCAAAGTTTCCTATCTGAAAGGCGGTGTATTCTAATTAATTCATTAGTTATCTTTTTGACGAATAAAGGCCAAAGATTTTGTTTGTTTTATGGCAGAGAGCCAGTCGCAAATTAAATGAAATCAGTTCCGTACTTAAGTGGTTGAATGGGACAAGTAATTCGTTTTCGCATCTGGATCTGCGGCGCTCGGGACTCAAATCACAGAGGACCATAAAGATAGATCCGCTGGATATGCCAAATGCTTGTTTTGGATGTAATCCTAGAGCTTCTCTCGCAGGGTCAGTCAGTTTCGAATTCTCATTAACAGGTCTTGAAGGAGGCGAGTTCACTCAAATCAGACAATATGTAAGCTTTGTTACTGATACGTACCTGACATCATTAGCCAATCAAAATAAAGCAACGTGGTGATTAAAAGGCAGCAAGAGGCTGCTCAAATATTAAACTTCTTGCGCCTCTGTGAACATTCTATTTGCCTGGAGAGTACTGTTACGGACCTCAAGCGAGCCACACCAAAACGGTTTTTGCTAGCTCAGTGGATAACACCCATCCCCGCCAACAAAACACAGGTAAGAATTGAATTCTCAAAATTCTGCTTTTTTAGAGTACGCTGCAGATAGTATCCGCTGAAGGGAGAAAAGGAAACCTGTTATCAAATATAGGAAGAAAAACGCGCAGTTTAGGCGAATGATTTTATCAAGGACATTTCTGGTTAGGTGCTGAAGTCTTCACTGCGTTCTTTTTTTAAATTTCCCTCTTCAGATCTTTTTGCGAACGACTGATCTCCAGTAAAATTTCTTTTATCTTCTCCATACCAAAGAAGTCCTAATAATTGCTCAACAACTTATAAAGTAGATGATAAAATTCCTCCATTACATCAGCCGTTATATACAGCTTTCCTTGTTTTAACTGGTCTGAAGTAAAAGGCCATGCCATACTTCCATGTCATCATGATCAGTTGCCTTGATGTACATGGTACAAAGAACTATGAACTATTTTTCTACGAATGTGATATTAAGCCAAACATGTTTTAGCTGAACTGATTGCAAGTTTCTCAAGAGCCTTGTTTTTCTAGCATGTTTTTCTTACCAATAACGAGTCACACCCAAAGCTTAATTAAATCAAAGGAACCGTAGAGCTTCGAGCGTTTCTTTAGGTGCTTCGTCGAGAAGTTACTATAGAATTCGGGATAAATTTCAAGAAGAAATCGCACGAAATTGCGCTGTTAAAACTGTAATCTTCCGGTGTTCAGAGTATATATACACTGCGTTTTGCTTTTAAAGAAATAAATCCTAAGAGATGAACGGAATAATCTGTGTTCCAGTTTTGCGAGGTAAAAACGGCGAAACGCGCACAAGAAAGCTGTTAAAACACAGGTCAGAATTTTCACGGAAAAAATGCAAACAGTTTCTCGTGACATTCCTGGGCTAATGACATCTCGTGACACTGTTTTATGCAGACTAAACATAGTTCACGGAATTATTGTAAACTTCGCTGACAGAATAAGCCCACCGAAACCTTACCGCAACGCCCGTTCGATAACATGCAAGAAATTCGTACGTTTGGAATATCTCTTGTTGTAGCGCGAGAAATAACGACAGAAGAATCGCTTTTGCATAGCATACAGCGTCTTGTACATATTTTCTTCTTGCGAGATTTTATCTCTCTATATGCACTTAATATCTGTCAACGACTACTTAGACTTTAATTATAAAACTTGCACGAACGGCAAGTAAAGCAACCGACTTCTGTGTCTTTATGAAGACAAATTTTACGTGACAGAAACGGAGCTTCCTGTGCTGAAAGTCCATTGACCAAAGATGATGTTAGAAGTTAATATCGTAATTACTGCATTCTTTTTTTAAAGCTCAAACAGATGAGGTTAACTTGAGTATTTTCTGGGCGTTTCTAACTGGCTTCAGGTCGTTTCAAGTTGCCTCGCTGTCTGCGAATGCATTAATTAGTTTCCGAACAACACTCCAAGTTTATCTGGAATCAGCGATTAATACTGAATTTCCATGCGGGGTAAGCTATGGTCTTGTATTTTTCAAGAACCCAGTTGAGATCACTCGACTTGAATTACCAACACGGCAATTTTTGCTGCTTATTTTAGATCCAATTTGGGGTCACCCAGAACGGAAGGAAGTGGATTTTGATATCGCAGTCGGGAGTCACCCACAAACATTGCTACACGTGAATTATTAATTACTGTTTGGTGGTAAAGATTCCTATCATCTGAAAAAAAATTCAAACTCTTTGGCACATGTCAGTACAGTACCTACCAAAGCAAGATGGGTCCGGCAAAAGATCATCTAGCTGATGTCAGCATAAAACAGCGGCATCAATCGAATTTTGAATTGAAGATGCCCACTGGGAACCAAGGAGTGTACCCTTAATTCTTCTAAGTCATAGTTCTCTTTACATATATTGCTATATACTTCTTAGTATGTTAATTATGGGAATTTGATAGTACATCTAGATCCTGTGAACCCCTGAGTTCAGATGATTTTCCTTTCTTTTTATCCTGGTTTACGGTTCAGTGTAAGCCCGATCGGTGTTAAGCAAAATTTTGATGCGAGACGTGCGCATGCAAAAATATAACCAGATACAAGTCATATTCTGGTTTAGCGGCCCTACCAGGTTTACAAGGTTCTTAATCGGTAGCTCTCTATTGGCGAGTCAAAATCTGTAGAAATATTTTTCAGTTGGAACGAACTGCAATAGGTACCATCAGCGCCAAAGCATGAGTAAAACTGGCGACTCCAAAGAACCGAAGATCCGAAGATCACTAGAGGAAGATCATTTAAGGTTCATGGTGGATAGAAAGAACTGAACTAAAACCACTCAGTTATCCTTTTGGTCAATTAACTTATCCCAAAAACGCACCTTCATCATTAATAATGGCAAAGAGAAAGAAAGGAAATCTATGTTGACCACTGAAAATCTGCTAAAATACGGTTGATGACAAAACTAAGAAAGTTGAAATATGTGATTTTGCGGAAGCTTGCGTGTACATCACTGTAATTACTGACTGTGTAATAAGTGATTTATCACTGAAGTATCCCGAAGTGTATTTATGAAACTGTTTAAATGGTGATCTGACCGGCTCCAGGAGGATAAAGATATCTGACTTATCGTCTGATCTCAGTTAAGTCGGAAACGCTAGTAATATATAATTTATACCGCCCAGTGAAGTTTAATTTGATTCCTATATGAATCATACATACTGTAAGGCCTTGAATGTCGCAACTTTTCACATTGTGAGGCTGAATAGAATTTCGACTTTTCCGGTTTCTTGGTGAGTCGCTGTTGCTTCCAAGTCTTTTTGTTTCTGTGAGACGACAAATGTAGCATTTTTGCACGCCTTCGGATAATATAATTTTCATGTGTGTCACATTGGCAATTGGCGTAACTGGTTAAGTCCGAGCCAAGTGGCCCAATTCCATATCAGGCCAGAGCTTATCTCGGTATCTGTAGCTTGAAGCGACTTCGAGTCTCTGGATGGGCTCACAGTCCATGGCATGCTGTGGTTATAAAATCCGCACGTTAATTCAGAAAAGAAACTTACCCAGTTCATTCATGGTCTCCAATGACATGGCCTTTCATTTTGAAACATTTGTATTAGTTTGCGGTTATTCCTTTGCTTTGGGCCAGCAAGCTAAGCTGGAATGGGTGTCGTGCCCAAGAACACTTCACAAAAAATCGCGATCACTTTAAATACTCTCTTGACCCTTACGCCATTGAGCCACCATCATGCATCGCACTCTTTGCCTACCGAAGCAAAGGTCAATGATTACTTGGAACAATGCAACGGGGAACCCACACCTCGTTGACAAGATAGAACAAACTGAAAGTGTTTTGAAATATGAAGGCGAAAAAATAAACGCCCGTCCTCCAATCATTACATCTTTGAATGTGCAAGCTTAGCTGCTTCTGGTTAATCACATTTTTAATAGGTGTTAGCCAAAGATCTGTTGTTTTTCGGTCTTCTACAGTTTCACAAAAAGGCATAAACAAGTGGGACTTTGATAGCTATCTCTCCAATCTAAAGGGATTTTAATAAAAATGAAACTGAATTGTATCCTTTCCGTTTAGAAAGGGGCTCGAGACACACGCAACCAATGAACAGACAAGTAGCCTCCCATCTTCTTATTCCTTCAGCGTTAAAATTCTCCGTATTGTCTATCTCATTTTAAACAACTATTCTTAAGAGAACTTAGTAGCTTTTCGTCAATATTTCTTCCAGAAATTTCAAGGTCCTTTTTCAATAATAAGATAAGAGAAAATGGTGGAGAAAGAAATTTTCCCAAGTCAAGAAAAATAAAAAGACAGGAGCAGCGTTAAATGGTTCGGGTAATTCAATGCAAATAAAATAAGTTCCACTATTTAAGCCTCTTGTATGATATGGCTCAATTGGATTACGTCGCCGATTAGTCTAAACAGATCTGCAAAGAGACACTCAATCGGCTTAGTCCGCAATCTGGGACAATACGTGCCTGATAAATGCTCAAAGAAATCAAAGAGACTGTTAGAAGATATACTCTCGCTCTCTAAGGGACATAGTTAGTGTGTCCGGTTTTGCTCCAAAAAACTGACTTTTCTAGACGCTAGAGATTAAATACCACCATCGAATATATTTTTAAGAATTCTTGAGGAAAATTAATTTACTAAAAGGCTATTTAAACAACACTGAGTAAATTGTCAAAACATGCTTGTCGTCCGACACTATCGTAGTCTTGTTCATGACAAGCTAAGAAAATTGAAAATTGCATTGAATTCATGTTCTCAGTCAGGCCTGTATTGTCTTTGGGGCTTAATTGCGATTAAAAATGAGTTGCCATTGTCAGGCCTTGATTCGCTGACGGTGTCCTGGTGACGCGCGAAGATTTTGGCCTCCCTCCCGGTTAATACGTTTGCCATCGGGAGAGAAAACTACGAGTTATAAGGGGGCCATCCTCAGTTCACTGTTACCAGATAAACAACACACTTGGATACGGTTATGACTTCACACAGCTTGTTTCGAGAAAATTAAAAGATGATTAACAAAAAAGACTTTTTATAAAGAAGTTTTATAAGCGAAAATCAATTACCTGGCTGACTCTTTGCTTACTAACCTTGGCAAAGTTGAATTTTCTGCTTTCAATATGAGAAAAGTCTTTCCCTACAAGAGCTGAGTTTGATGATTTATTTCCTATTGACACCGGCATCTTTCACCTAGACTTAATTTCTGGAAATATAGTTTAAATTACAATATGCAACAAACCAATGTATTCATGACAAAACTTAGAAGAAAATCAGTTTTAATTAATTGATGTCATTTGACCGTATTATGTGATTTCATGATTTAATTAAACACTTTCCTTCTATATCTCCCGAGATAAAAAGCGAACTTTACACGGGAAAGTCTGCATGGCTCAGGTAAATGGTTTTAACACACAGTCAGCTTAATTCAAAAAAAAATGTCGACAGGTGCAGGTGTTTTAATTTCTCATGAGGCTGAAAATTTTAAGAAAAACTGAAAATAGTTCAAAGTTCTACTTCCTATCGAAATCTATCAATATGTAATCTTACAGTGTTTCAAAGGAATTTAATTAACATGGCTTTTACAATGTGAGAGCTCCTCAGAATTCTATGCGAATTGTTTATTATGTCACAAGACGCAATTGTAATCACCTGGGAAAATGTAGCGGTGGTGAGTTGAGTTGAGTTTTTTCAGCGTCCTCTAAAATACTAGATGTGGTTCAAAACAGCTGGGCTCATTCAGCAAACGAATAGACCCTTTGCATAAATGGCGTCTAAATTTGAATAACAATACTTGGTACATCCTTAGCCTCACGTTCATGTTTCAAGACAAAGGAAATTTCACATGAGTGTGAGGCTATGGATGTACCAAGTATTGTTATTCAAATTTAGACGCCATTTATGCAAAGGGTCTATAGCCTCCTACGCAGACGTTCTTTGGCTTGTCACGCGTTCCTCCGTGACAAGCCTAAGAACGTCTGCGTGGGAGGCTAGCAAACGAACTGAGCCAGTCAATGTATTGATAGAAACAAGTTAAATTTTTAGTCAAGGCCATACAAAAATCCTGCCCTGAAGACAAAAAAGACATTAATCTAATTTCCGGGTAAATTAGACAGAAACAACACTTTTTCCGTGACTTTTGCTTCTTTGCCAACTTATCTCTGTAAGCAATATAATGTAAAACTAACTAGATTAAGTTTTCCACAAGAATGTGTAGGTTTCTCACGAAGATAGCTTAGCATGCAATGGACGACAAGTCACGTTCGATATTTTGATTTGAAGTAAAAGTGATTTCCAGCTAAGAAAAGCCATCGAAAACAAGACCGAACCAGTTCTGTCACATGGGTTTTTTCGAGTAATATTTCGATAAAATTTAAAGAAAATCCAAAATTTCGGCAATATTCTAATTTTAGACTGTCGCCCTCATCTCGGTCTTCATCGAAAATTCGCAACTTGCTAATCTCATGTGCATTGAAAACTCTACCCTCCCCCACCCCAAGCCTAATAACTTAAATGTATAGTTCTATTTAAACCAGGTACTCAATTTACTCCCTCAATTTGTTCGGTTAATAAACCCGTTTACATTGTATAAAGTGGAGAAAGTGACTTATTAAAGTGACGTATTTTACACAGAAATTACATTTAAGTACGTTAATTTGAGTTAACTTATAAGAAAACGAATTTGCATGTCTTTGGCTTTAATTTGTTCGGAAATGTTTGATTGCATTTCCAGCAGAAGGTCGACTACTCTGACTGTTAAGGGCGGAACAAATCACAAACCATGAAAGCTAAGAGTGAAAGCATTTTTGCTGAAATGATTCATAGAAAAAAAAAAAGATTTGAGATCCAGAGTATGCTTTTTCAAGCATATGACTTGTCTGGGCGCATACACAGCCGTTTGTAGACTTGTTTAGTCTTCATTTGACCACCAACAACATGGCAACTCGATTTAGTTTTCGCTTATCGGACCATTGCTTGCAAAAACACTCGAGCTCATTTCAAGCTTAGTAAATTTTTCGTATGATTATTTGGAGCGAGGAAATGAAAGACAAATGAATGAAAGCCGTGCAATTTGTGAACCGATAAACAATCAAGAAGGTTAACTTCCCCGACCGTTTAGGAAAACAAAAAAAACCCCCTGTTTTCAGTTTACTCTTTCTCTCTCTTAGCTTATAGAAATCTAAATTATTCATAACACATAAACATGGCTGAACTGAGCTAACAACGGTACAGATGCTATAAGCACAGCCTGCAATACCACGTCAGGACCGCGAAAAAATATTCTGCACAAGGAACAGGTTCAGTTCTCGACTGGTTTTATTTGAAATTTATTGTTTCTGGCGTTTCTTTGAGAAGTCTTAAGTGCTGAATTATTGAATATTTTTGAACGAGTATGACACTTCAAGAATCAAGTACAATCAAGAGTACCACCTTTCTATCCGCTTACCATTTCTAAAAAGAATAATTCAGTTTGTCATAGAAGTTGTAAAATGATTCCAGAAGAGCCCTTTATCGGAGCACACTTGGTGCCAGTTGAATTGGAAGCGAAAAATCATTATTGTATAGTTGGTTTGTGGTAATTTTTTGACATCGCAGATTTCAATATGATTACTTGAACATCATTCTGAGATGAGTTTTTGCAGACAGGTGTTTTAAATTATACAAATGGGAAATCAATTAAAAAATCACTCTGAACGGACGAAAGAAGAAAAGTCAGGATTTACCCTGTCATCAATGGAAATTATAGCTTTTTCTGCTAGAAAAAGCAATGTATGAATAATCAGTGCAGCAACAAAGGGGAAATGAGGAAATTTGAAGGAAAGATCATGGCCTTTTTGTCAAATCACATGATTTGTCTTGTTTCATTGAATCGCAACGTTTTGGTCTGAGAGACAATGGATAATGTGATGAATGTGATTAGAATAAGAACATGACAGCTGTAATCAGGACAAAAAAACAGGAATTATAACTCAGTACTTCAAGAGGAATAAAATAGATATGATAAGAAAGAAGGACTCTGAAGGGGGAAATTAAAAACGAAAAATCATGCAAATCGACTTAAGAATACAGCCGGTCATATTTAAACCAGATAAAAGTTAATTTATAATAATCTTTAGAGTCGATTATGGAAGAATTTTTTTTAAAGGGGCTCAGTCACGGCATCTTGAGTTATTTTGAACATCGAAAAAAATAACCGTTAAATTGAAGGAAACCTAAAAATAACACTTAGTAAAGATAGATAAACATCAAAGAGACGATAATAAACCATAAAGGAACAAGGATGGTTAAGGATGGAGAAGATTGACGCGGATTGCAAACAACGAATTTGAAAAGTTTTGCTAAGCTTTTCAAACGTGACTGAGCCCCTTTATCTTACGCAAGCGTATATTTTATGTATTTGGTCTTGAAATTGAAAGAAATCGTTTTCAACTGAAAATTTGGAAGAATAAAACTCAAAGGGTGTCTGACGAAATTTGTGAAACTGCCTCTTCTTCGATAACTGGTCTCTGATATGCACAACTGAAGGATGGAACGACTAACGACTTTTTACGAGCAATATTTTCTTCTATTACTTATCCGTGAGACAACAATTGGCCTACTCAAAAATGTTTGACCACACCACAGCGACACTTTGAACCACAAATAGATAGGCTCTCAAACCAGATTATAACCGCATAATCAGTTCAATGCGAACACGATTTTGCATTTTTCGGGCCTTCTTCGTTGTTGGGCTAAAACCCTGTTGTAAATCTGGCAAAGGAAGCAACGTATTAAAACGAAGAATATAATTAGAAAGGTGTGAAGCTTTGACAATAAAATTTCGCTTTCGACCATGGTTTATGAACAATGTTTTGTTATCGAAGGTCACATTGGTTAGTTCAGATTAGGGAGACGTGTTGATAACCTGTACGACCTTTTATAAGGTTATAAAAGCGAATGCAGATTTGACAAACATTTACAGCATTATAATTACCGACTAAACTTTGTTCATCTGTTCCAGATTTTCTGACACTGAGAAAGGAGGAAATAAGGTGAGACTTTTTACTTTACTTTTTCTATAAATGGTCTTCGCCTTGTTATAAATTCTTGGTAGCCTTATTCTTAAAACGGTTTATATTTTCTTTTTGAATTAAAATTCCTCTCCTGGGTCAAAATAGGTTTTTTATTTCGGGTTGGCTGTTATTCCAGGCCTTTTCTCTTTCTTTCTGTTTCGAACTGAGATTTGAAATCTCATTTTTAATCAGTATTCGAAATAAGACTTTCGTTAACACTTGTATTCTCGGTATCTTCTTTTGATTTGTAACCTGGGGATAGGTTGGGAATTCAAGTAAGGTTCTTCCGATGAAATCGGCAAAAAGTGCGCCGTATAGTTTCAAATAATAGCAGATGTAGCGATAGATTTGGCAGGCTTTCTTCGCTTTGATCAACATTTATGGAATTTTACTCTGTTCAAAGACAGGCGTTTTCTAATGTAGTTTCATATTATTGTAAAGCTCACCCACGTATTTTGTGGTTTGTTGACCGTGGCTGATGATGTAGGAAGTTTGGGCAAAGAGACGACAGATCTTTAGTATTTATGACGTGCTTCCAGGCGTCTGAGCATGCGCAGCCATCGTCTGTTCCATTGTCACCTCATTTAGCTGTTGCAGATAAAAAATTTGTACTTTTTAAATTCAAAATTGAAAATCTGTAAACTTTGGACGAAGATCTTTGCTGTGATAAAAATTACGAACTAAAACTTGAATTTTAATTTTAACCTTAAAGTATGTTTTCGCCTGATCTTTCGCAATGAAATCGTTCGCTGGTAATCGTCAAATGGTTGATAACTCAGTGTGAAAAATGGAGATCTATAACTTATTGATTTCATTTCCTCCAGGATGAGTTTGAAGCTTGGATTCACTTTATTTCTCCTCCTGTTGTTGGTTGAGCTGCCTGGAATTCTGAGCCGGAAATGCCATAAATGCAAGGTGCACGAGAACTCTGCAATCCCTGTCGACCTTCCTCGTCTTTGCGGCGACAATATTATTGACGTTTACAAGAACATTTGCCACACAGTGTGGGCTAGACGGAGACGAAGGCGAGGTAAATATGTGACAGTGGTTGATATATTTTTTTATGGGTACCTTAGTTGAGAGATTCAGGCCCCGCCTACATAGCCTGCGAACGCAGACGTATTTCCGGCTGTCACTGGTTCCACCGAAAATAAAGTCTGCGAACCTGAGCCAGAAAACGATTTCTGTGACGTAACGGCTTTTGTTTTCTCTTTGGCCAATCAGATTGCATGATAAAATGCAACTCGAGTGCACCTCGTTATTTTCGGCGAAACCAGTGACAGTGCGTTCGCAGGCTACCGTCTACATAAAAAACGCCGGAGAAATTTGAAAACGCAGCTCTGTTTCTACGGTTAGGCCTACCGTCCACACTAATCCGTCACGAAAACACAGCTTTATTTCTACGGTTAGGCCTACCGTCCACACTTATCCGTCACGAAAACACAGCTTTATTTCTACGGTTAGGCCTACCGTCCACACTAATCCAAGGGGGGGGGACAGGACAGGCGTACGGTAGAGTATACCCTCCTGGCGAAGGGAGCGGAGGAGGGAGTCGGGACACTGACAGACTCGGCTACGGATTAGCCGAGGCCTTGCAGGAGACAGTGCGACTTGGTGGAGTTCCGATCGTGGTGCTCTATGTTTCGCTCTTCC
>JAHPZR010009786.1:0-52500 GCA_019787425.1 Platygyra sinensis
AAGGAGTCTTTCCACAGATTTTTTGAACTGTTTGCAATAGCTGGCAGATTATGTTCCAATCAAGATGAGAGAAAGTGGCATCATTTATTAATTTTTCAATTTGCGAAACCAGCTAATGCAATATGCAAAAAACAATTCATGAGTTGGGGTTAAAAAGGAACCATTCTCCCTACTACCTGTATTAAAACCACCTTGCCATTCTGTCAAATGAAGTGAATTAGAAACAGAAGGCAAAACATACAAGTTATGTAAATAAAGAACACTTAGGCATTAATTTAGTCCCACAATGGCTGTAGCTGTCTTTTTGGCTTCCTTCAGATTGTGACAGGGCTGGAGTCCAACATATGCAAGGGTTCCCCGTCACTTTTCCATCAATAAGAGTGTATCATTATCATTGCAATAAATCATACATGTAGAAGTAACTCAGAACAGAAACTTTGCCTTCATATCAAATGGATTGATTAACAATCATAAGTATTGCTATGCTATAAAAAAGGATCTAGTCCTTCTACATGTAAATGACCAACAGGCACTATGTTACACAATGTTTCGGGTGATTCTGTCTTATGCAGCCTCAACCTATCATGGTTCTCAACAACATAAATTGTTGTGTAAAGCAGTGCATGTAGTTCAAATCAAAAGATAAATTTAGCACTTGCACAAAGTACTTCTGCACAATTGACCAGATGCTGTGCAAAATTAAAAAACTTATACAATGCGTGTGCTGCTAAAGATTAGGTTACTTCATCACAAAGTTCTTGAGTGGTATCTGTTTCTTTGGGGGCACAAACTTGCTAGTTCATTTTGTTTGTTTAGACAGTGCATAGTCTTCTTACAAATAATCACAAATTTGTCAAAGACATAAATTGCATTTGTTGCTAATGTTGTTATAGGGTCTGCACTGCTTAATGATTCTCCACTTGATGGTAAAAGGTTTGTTGTTGTCTTTGAGTGTCCAAATGTGGTTTAGACAGTTCAGTTTCATTTATCTTGCTTTGATGTCAAAAGGATACTGTGTAGTTACTGTAATGATCTGATCTGTGGCGATACTGACATGATTCTGATGAAGCTTGCGTTGAGACTGTTGTGTGGTAAACTACATTTTGTGTGAGGCATTTTCCGTTGAGTGGGCTTTTATCTTTTTTCTACAGTTGCAGTCTTTTTTGCTTGTTTCCGTTTGTGACCACTGGTAATCTTGTAGTAGTGGTTTGTTGCGTGACAAGATGATACTTTTCCTGTTGGGCATGCAGGAGTAGCTGAGCTGCAGTGTATGTTTGTTAAAGATCTTGTGTAGGGGGTGTCCGTTTGAGCAGCATCTGTCAATGATGTTTAGGAAATTCCTTCCCAGGTTAGTTTTCACATTGGCGTTCCATGGGGGTTGTACCATATGATTTTCTAGCCGATGAGATGCTGTTTAGTCTTTTGTTGACATTTTTGGAATGTTCTTCAGTGGTGCATGTGTATGATTGCTTTGTTGGAGGATTTGTTGTTGGATTTCATGAAGGGTAAACCTCGTTCTTCAAGTGTGAGCCACAATGTGACCCATTTAAAGTGAAAGAAATATTATCAGTCAATGCATACTGCAACAGCAAACAAGCCAGATATGCATGTAAACCTCGTTCTTTAAGTGTGAAAGACAATATGACCCGTTTAAAACAAAAGAAATTATCAGTCTACAGGGCTTGACGTTGCGACCTGTGGGGTCACCAATGCGAATGGATTTGGTCTGCTGGCGACTAACTTTTCATGTCCGGTTGCCAGTCTGGCCACTGCTATTTCACCTAACACAAGAAATCCAGTGAGGAATGTGTCGCTAAAATACCAGCGGAAAATATATATGTTGTGCCCCAGCCCTGAGTGTAGATACAATCTGGATATTGATGTTTTATAGATTTGCTGCTGCAAACAATGTTAATTGATCGCCAAACGTGTTCTTTCTCGCCATAAATTGAAGATATTCCTGCCAGGATGGAAACTCAGAGTCTACTAAGTGTTGTAAAAGTGGGAAGCCATCGTTATGATTTGGGTTATTTTGTAAATAGTCCACTGTTGCTTCACGCATAGTTTCGGGAGATCTGAAATATCTAGTGTATTTAACTGGTGGGCTAGAGCACCAAATTGGCAGTTGCCATCTCCAGGTGGATTATATAATTATAGCTTGAAAACCCTGATGTTCTATTATTGTGGTGTAATCTCCATGACTCATTAACGAAATTAAACTTTGCGCAGTGCAGTGCTTTTTTCCATTTGGATAAACAAGTATAAATGTCAAAATGCATTTTTGCACTTTGTTTCTCTTTTCCATCATCTTTAAACTACTCTGTTTCCTCTATCTTAGCTGTCGGCAGTATCTTCCAGCTCATCCTCGTTCTCGTCCTCGTTTTCCGTCTGGTCAGCCTTTTCTGTGCTCCCTTATTTATAATTGTGGCCATTTTTTTCACTGGAAGTTATCTGCTACAGGCAGACAACATGTCTTCTGGCTGCTAGGCCTGCTTGAATTCCAGCTCCTAAAAATGATCAATAATGATAACTTTAGGATGTCTGATCGTTTATGACACTGCTTATTGTGCCGCAGCCTATCTTGGAGAATTGCTTGACATCTTTAATCATATCCGATCTGAAACTTCCTACAGTTTAGGTTAGTTTTGGTTTATTAATTAATGTTTTATTTTAATGAACCACTTAACACAGGTTTCCTTCAATTTGTATTATTTATCCTTTTGGTGAAAAGACTTGACATACGACAACAACAGCTACACTGCAGACATATCTATATTTAGGCTTAACCGCAACCATTTTGACCTTGTCATAGCAAAAGACCCACTGGACCCTCAAGAGACTGAACGTTGGTGTATAATTGTTTATGAGCCAGGGGCCCCTCCCCACAGGGATCATTTTGTTCCTTAAACACCTTTGCAGGCGGAAACAAGTGTAGACGCGCATGTGTGTCACAGCACCTTTGCAAGTTGGTAACTTGTTTCGCCGACGATTTGCCGCTCCTGATACCCAGTGGCACTAAGAAACTGGTGTCAGGCGAGTTCTGAAGACACTGTGCCCTCGTAAGCAAAAGCCATCGCGTTGTCAGTTATCACGCATTTACTATCCACGCTTACTCCAGGTGTATCAGCACCGGAGCTATAGAACAATAAGTATCTGATGACCCCCCCCCCAACCTGCATTTTACATTTCTGGACATGCATCTGGCATTGCGTAGTCATTGCACGTGCAGATCAACGCCGAATCAACATCTATCCTGTCTGTCTGTTTTTTTCTGCCAAGTATCTAACGTTTACACGTCAGATAGCAGATGCAGATGCGCCTCCAAGTGACTATTTTACACACACTGTACAGTATCTTTTTCCTGACCCCCCCACTATGAGATATCAAAGCAGTTTTTTAAATCTTCTCTGTAGGGCAGTACATTTGCGGTTCAAGATTTGCTCAATTTTGATAATGAGGAAAAGGTCGTGAAAATCATCCACTTTAATAATATAAGTACCTTGCCGTACTTATTTTCGCCCTAAAACGGTTTAATTTGCACCTGAATTAAGGAGATTGATTTCAATTATTTCCCCTGTTGATAAATCATCTGATCCCTCAATTATTCATGGCTCTCTCTTCTGATACCGAAGGAAAGTGTGTAAAATGACTGGAAACTGACAACCGATTGCGTGCTTACTAGGGCACGTTCTTCAGAACTCGCCCGACACCAGTCTTCTTAGGCCACTGGTATCAAGCGGCAACTCGCCGGCGAAACAAGTTACAACTTGCAAGGTGAAAATGCCTCTAACATTTTCCCTCTGCAAAGGTGTTTAAGGAACAAATGATCCTGTGGAGCTGGCTCATACAATTATCAACCCAGTTGCAGCTTTGAGGGTTCAGTGCGGGTCTTTTGCTATGACAAGGTCAAATGGTTGAGATTAAGCCTAAAGATAGATTATGTCTGCAGTGTAGCTGTTGTTGTCGATATGGCAAGTCTTTTAACAAAAAGGATTAAATAACTACAAATTGAAGGAAACCTGTGTTAAGTGGTTCATTAAAATAAAACATTAATTAATAAACCAAAACTAACCTAAACTGTAGGAAGTTTCAGATCGGATATGATTAAAGATGTCAAGCAATTCTCCAAGATAGGCTGCGGCACAATAAGCAGTGTCATAAACGATCAGACATCCTAAAGTTATCATTATTGATCATTTTTAGGAGCTGGAATTCAAGCAGGCCTAGCAGCCAGAAGACAGTTTGTCTGCCTTGTAGCAGATAACTTCCAGTGAAAAAAATGGCCACAATTATAAATAAGGGAGCACAGGAAAAGGCTGACCAGACGGAAAACGAAGACGAGAACGAGGATGAGCTGGAAGATACTGCCGACAGCTAAGATAGAGGAAACGAGTAGTTTAAAGATGATGGAAAAGAGAAACAAAGTGCAAAAATGCATTTTGACATTTATACTTGTTTATCCAAATGGAAAAAAGCACTGCACTGCGCAAAGTTTAATTTCGTTAATGAGTCATGGAGATTACACCACAATAATAGAACATCAGGGTTTTCAAGCTATAATTATATAATCCACCTGGAGATGGCAACTGCCAATTTGGTGCTCTAGCCCACCAGTTAAATACACTAGATATTTCAGATCTCCCGAAACTATGCGTGAAGCAACAGTGGACTATTTACAAAATAACCCAAATCATAACGATGGCTTCCCACTTTTACAACACTTAGTAGACTCTGAGTTTCCATCCTGGCAGGAATATCTTCAATTTATGGCGAGAAAGAACACGTTTGGCGATCAATTAACATTGTTTGCAGCAGCAAATCTATAAAACATCAATATCCAGATTGTATCTACACTCAGGGCTGGGGCACAACATATATATTTTCCGCTGGTATTTTAGCGACACATTCCTCACTGGATTTCTTGTGTTAGGTGAAATAGCAGTGGCCAGACTGGCAACCGGACATGAAAAGTTAGTCGCCAGCAGACCAAATCCATTCGCATTGGTGACCCCACAGGTCGCAACGTCAAGCCCTGTAGACTGATAATTTCTTTTGTTTTAAACGGGTCATATTGTCTTTCACACTTAAAGAACGAGGTTTACATGCATATCTGGCTTGTTTGCTGTTGCAGTATGCATTGACTGATAATATTTCTTTCACTTTAAATGGGTCACATTGTGGCTCACACTTGAAGAACGAGGTTTACCCTTCATGAAATCCAACAACAAATCCTCCAACAAAGCAATCATACACATGCACCACTGAAGAACATTCCAAAAATGTCAACAAAAGACTAAAACAGCATCTCATCGGCTAGAAAATCATATGGTACAACCCCCATGGAACGCCAATGTGAAAACTAACCTGGGAAGGAATTTCCTAAACATCATTGACAGATGCTGCTCAAACGGACACCCCCTACACAAGATCTTTAACAAACATACACTGCAGCTCAGCTACTCCTGCATGCCCAACAGGAAAAGTATCATCTTGTCACGCAACAAACCACTACTACAAGATTACCAGTGGTCACAAACGGAAACAAGCAAAAAAGACTGCAACTGTAGAAAAAAGATAAAAGCCCACTCAACGGAAAATGCCTCACACAAAATGTAGTTTACCACACAACAGTCTCAACGCAAGCTTCATCAGAATCATGTCAGTATCGCCACAGATCAGATCATTACAGTAACTACACAGTATCCTTTTGACATCAAAGCAAGATAAATGAAACTGAACTGTCTAAACCACATTTGGACACTCAAAGACAACAACAAACCTTTTACCATCAAGTGGAGAATCATTAAGCAGTGCAGACCCTATAACAACATTAGCAACAAATGCAATTTATGTCTTTGACAAATTTGTGATTATTTGTAAGAAGACTATGCACTGTCTAAACAAACAAAATGAACTAGCAAGTTTGTGCCCCCAAAGAAACAGATACCACTCAAGAACTTTGTGATGAAGTAACCTAATCTTTAGCAGCACACGCATTGTATAAGTTTTTTAATTTTGCACAGCATCTGGTCAATTGTGCAGAAGTACTTTGTGCAAGTGCTAAATTTATCTTTTGATTTGAACTACATGCACTGCTTTACACAACAATTTATGTTGTTGAGAACCATGATAGGTTGAGGCTGCATAAGACAGAATCACCCGAAACATTGTGTAACATAGTGCCTGTTGGTCATTTACATGTAGAAGGACTAGATCCTTTTTTATAGCATAGCAATACTTATGATTGTTAATCAATCCATTTGATATGAAGGCAAAGTTTCTGTTCTGAGTTACTTCTACATGTATGATTTATTGCAATGATAATGATACACTCTTATTGATGGAAAAGTGACGGGGAACCCTTGCATATGTTGGACTCCAGCCCTGTCACAATCTGAAGGAAGCCAAAAAGACAGCTACAGCCATTGTGGGACTAAATTAATGCCTAAGTGTTCTTTATTTACATAACTTGTATGTTTTGCCTTCTGTTTCTAATTCACTTCATTTGACAGAATGGCAAGGTGGTTTTAATACAGGTAGTAGGGAGAATGGTTCCTTTTTAACCCCAACTCATGAATTGTTTTTTGCATATTGCATTAGCTGGTTTCGCAAATTGAAAAATTAATAAATGATGCCACTTTCTCTCATCTTGATTGGAACATAATCTGCCAGCTATTGCAAACAGTTCAAAAAATCTGTGGAAAGACTCCTTACAGTCAAGAGCGGTCGAACCGTGGCCACCAGACTAAGTTTTTGACATCTTTTTGACAGGTTTTGATTAGTTTGATACGTTTTATGGCTTCCGGTCGCTATAAACTACCAATCAAAAGCCTTGAAAATTGAAGTCAAGATATCAAAGCCGCGCTTCTTCATTAAAATCTGCTGCAAAAATATGGCGTTACAGGTAAAAGTAGATTACGGCGGGGAAAGATTTGCGACATTTCTACTGAGAAATGTTTCATACGAAACCCTGCTTCAGACTATCCAGAGGAGTTGTTCACCTCTTGCTCACCTTGGACAAGATTCTATCAGACTTTGCTCTAAAGACAAAGATGGAGACTTTGTAAACATCAGTCCAGACGATCCTTTTGCGTTTTCTAAAATGTTGCGAACGGCAAAGCAAGTAGACGATCGAGACTACAAAAAAATCTACATCAAGGCCCACGAGGTGAATTCCCCAGTTCCTCAAAAAATGAGAAGGCTTGACTCTGGTAGATTGCCAACTTCTGCTGCTTTCAGTGGCGGCGAGTTAGAGCCAAAACAACTTACCTACAGAGCTTTGGCGCCAGTTGCCACTTCAACAGCACAAACTACAAGTCCGTGTTCTACAGTAGCCAGGGAAAAGAGTCCATTAGATCTGAAGGAAGAAGAACTAAATGAAAATCTCACTGTCTTGCAAATACAGCTATCAACTGCAAGGGAAGAATTGAACAATCTCAAACAACAAGATAAACAGTTTTTCTCGCCGTGCAGTATTCGAGCACGTCTGTGTACAGTTTGCCACGTCGCTGGGCACACGAAAACCACCTGCAAAAATGAGCCTTGTACTAACATCAGCTGTTGCAAAGTACGAGAAAAACACCCAGAACACAGAGCAAATATACAAGAGCTACAGCGTACGATAAAGAATCTCGAACAACAAAGTGCAGACGAGGAAGCTAATATCAAAGGTCTCAGGAATGCGCGCGAACGGGCCAAATCATCGTTTTTTGCCATAATGCGGCCGAGATTACGAGCCCAAAATCTCATCAAATATGCAAGTGGCAAACGTCTTCAGTTGGATCGTAATTTACTCGCTCTTCAAAGGGCACTGAACAATAGAGTTCCCGAATGGGGTGTGGAGGAGGATTGGCGACTGCCGCAAATTTTAGAACAGTTCCAAAACTCTCAGCTGAAAGCACTGATGCCTCACAAAGACTTGTGAAAAGACAGCGGTGACATTACGGAATATTTGTTGCGATATTTTCAGCTTTATCACGCTGCTTTTGTTGAGTTCTGAGTCGTGTTTTTTGCGAAGTAGATACATGATCCAAACTCGTATGCGCTCTACTACACAACAGTGACTGTAGCTGTGAGTTGATGGATCCCGATATTCTGTTGCTACTGTTGAATGTGACGGTTACAGTAATCTTGGTTTGTACGGTACTGTAAGTGATTCAGTTTCGCCATTTTTATTTACAACGTTCTGTTGGTTTACTTTATACCGTTGGCGACGTGCGGTCGCGCATGAAAAGAGCAAACACGAGTGTTGCTGATGTTCTGTTTCTTGTTCTGAAAAGTTATGAATGTACAGCACACCAGTTGTTCAGAGGTAAAACTGATCATGGTAGCATTATTGAAAGAAATAAAATAAGGTTTTTGTATTCTGGTTCTGATTTCATACACTTAGGGAAACCAACAAAATGTCAGACAGTCCGGCGTGTGGAGGCATTCCAATTACATTCAAAGTAAAAATTTAATTTATACTTACAGGCGATAGTTGAATGCACAATGGCAAGAAACAAACCTATAACGCGGAAACCCAGCTCTAGTTCTTTACAGCCACGTTCTGTGCACATCTTTCAACCTTGTCTTTCGAACTGCTGATCGATTGCGATGAGCCAATCACAAACCCTGAAGACCGGTGTTTATTTATGTCTAAAGGCTGGTTCTCATATGCCGTAGACCTACCTGCGACATAGCCCCTGGTAATGCCTGGCATATCGTTCCGACATACTGAGAACATACGTCGCCGGCATTAAAACCGATCGCAGATCTTTACCGCCGGCATGCCTGCGAAGTGGACTCACGTCAACTTCGCAGGCGCGCCGGTGGTGAAGACCGGCGATGGTTTTTGATGCCGGCAGCCGGTATGTTCTCATTTGTCCGAACAATATCCCAGGCATTACAAGGGGCTATGTCGCAGGTAGGTCTACGGCATATGAGAACCAGGCTTAAGCGCAGAATATTTAACTTAGGCCACAAGTTCAAAGCCTGTGATTGGGTCCAAACATGTGTAAAGATTATCGAAATATACACATCATGATACACTGAAAAAAGGCTTGTACACTTATTATGGACTGACATCCCACGAAACAGGAGGTCGAATATAACAAATTCCCTGTCTGTTACTTGCCAACATCGCTATCAAGTTTAAAAAACATATCCAACATGGTGAAAAAACGACCAGGATTGTCGTGGGGTAATCTCAAGTACACCATCAGCAATAGCAATTTTGGTTTCATTCTCAGCTAGCAGTTGGTGTCGTTGCAAAAAGCCCTTGATTTGGCGGAAACACAGTTCACATGTGTTGAAATCTGGAGAATACGGAGGCTGATAAATTAGTCCAACCCCGCAATCCCCAAGCATGCCACGCAAAACAGGTTCCACAAATCGAGCATGGTGAAAACCACAATTGTCCATAACAACACAATCCCCACGTTTAAGAACTGCGCTTCCATCTTCTCGCTCTAACTGCAAAGCTTCATCAAAAAAGTTCAGAAGCTCCATGCCATGGTTATCGAATGCATTAAGTTAACTGTAGAATTCGCATTTGATGCGTAGCGCTGCACTTCGAATGCGGGTACGTCTATAGGCGCACTACCATAAATTCTGTTTCCAGAAGTTTTAATCACTCCAGTTTCATCGAAAAAGTGCAGTTGAAATGGGAGAAAGGTTGAAATTTCATTTAGGTAAGCATCTGTTCTGTCGGTTACTTCTGTTGTGGTAGATTCACGCGGAATAACTGATATTTTTTTTTCTCGTCATCGCGTGCTCATTTCGCGACAGTTTGTTTATTTGTGAAATGCTTGGCAGATCAATTGGATGAAGGACTCCATCAAGAAGCAGTCTTTGCCTGATCTCACTGGCATAAATGCTAGGCTTTACGAGCCGCTGAGCTTCTATATATTCAGAAGCGTAAATATCAACTTTCTTCGGGTCACGACAGGCTTTTGGGGCTCTAAGGGACGTATTGGCTTCATTGTACCGCTTGATAATATTGTTCACATACGAGCGGCTCACACGAACTTCTCTAGCGATTCCACGCTCGCTAATGCCGTCATGGTAAAGATCCAATACCCGTTCACGATGACAAAGTGATAAAGCCCTCCCGTTATCGTAAAAACCGCCGTTTTGGTTCAGGCGAAGCTGGACATTCGCTGTTGAATACAATAGAAAACAGGCAGCTGAAATAAATAGTCACAACGTTTGGGAGAACTTCAGAATGCAACTTACCAATGTTTTGATCGGCAGCCATACTAGTAATATCTGTCTGTGCTTTAGATTTCAGCGGTCGGTTACAATCTAAATTTGCCGCCAAATATTCCTTGCTCTGAAAATCTGATTGGCCCGCTTCAAACCGGAAGCCATCAAACTAATCAAAAACATGTCAAAAAGATGTCACAAACTTAGTCCGGTGGCCACGGTTCGACGCTCTTGACTGTAAATAATATAGAATTTTATCGGAATGATTTCAAACAAGCTTCTTGAATTATTATGCTCTTCAAACAACCTTTTCTGTTTAATAAGAATTGTCTTTTGAGCTCAATAAATAACCATAGGCCACAAAGCTGTTAACATTGTGCGACTTGCTTAGAATTTATTGTAGTTTTTGATAAAATTTTATTACTTTCTAATGTTAGAATATGTACATTTATTATTGTTATTCCAAAAAAACCTGATAGTATATGTAGTGGGGATCAAGAATGCCAAGTGAAATTTCTCGTACCGTGGAATATTGCAATCTAGAACACTAATTTATTCTTCAAGTACTGTGGAATTTTGGGTTCTTGAATACTAAGCGATTCTCGTAGCACCATGGAAAATCGGGTTCTAGAGTACAGATTGATTCGTCTAGTACCGTGAAATTTTGGGACAAGAACACCTAGTGAAACTTTTCTCACTACAGTGGAAAAGACAATTCTTAGAAAGACACGAAAAGAAAGACACAAATTGATTGACAGCGTGTTCGTATATGCTATGTTATTATTTGCGGCAAATCTGAAAGTATAAGGAAATTTCTGGGTCTCCACACGCCGCATTGCAATGACGTATCCTGCCATCAGATTTTCCATGTCACGGGTTAAGTCCGAATCAGAACGAATACGGTTCCCGACATGCGGTGGACACATCGTGTGTCTTGGAACACGGTATGTCCGGGTTTGTCTGTATTCTTGAAGAATACGGGTCCGTATCGTGTGATTTCAGCACTGTGATACGCCTCATTTCACACAGTGTTCATTTCTGATTTGTATTTACTTTGGTACCTAGAGCTTTTACCCTTGCAGAGTATGATCAGACAGAAACCTTCATAGGTCATAATCAACTGTCACCTCAGTGATATCAAGAGATACAACTGGGAAGCATAAGCATTTCAACAAGTAGTATTGAAGTCCACTGCTACTCAGTTCGCAGTGATTACATCTTACATCAGTGAGCAAGATACCTCAAAGACTGATTAATTTAATTTGGGCTTTCATTATGTGCCACACATGTACGCATTGCGGACCTATTTTTTCTGTTGTTCTTTGAATTAAATATAACCATATGTTCAGCCCAGTATGTTTACTGCAAAAAGATTTTGTGTCATATAATAATTCAGGGGTAGTCAGGCTCATAATTTCAATTGTTCTGCACTCAGTGCTACTACCATCACAGCTTATTTTTGCAGAGATGTTAAACTACTGTATTGTTTTTTGTTTGCAGGGAAGAACTCGCCAGGAAAAACCATAGTAGAAGGGAATAATGTTAATGTGCGGACACTAAATTCCTTCCCGCAATGCGTTGCTACGATAACCTTTTCGTATATTCAAAACCAACGCCACAGGGATCCAGCACCCAGAAACAGTACAAGACCTACATTGAAGAGTGGCTCAAGGGTGTGATGAAAAGAGAATTATTTGTTATTCACTACAAATCAGTCGAGCTTTAGATGTCCTGGTAGGCTTATATGAAAAAACACCTTTGCCTTGCTACTCCACTCTGAACACTGCTTGATCAGCTCTCTCATCAATTTTATGCATGGATACCTGTAGAAACCTTGGTCCCTACCACTTACAGTACAATTTATGCCAGGGGTTTTCGAAAAAAGACCACCTCATCCTAGGTACAACAAAAATGGTATGTTTTATAAATCCTAGCTTACTTGAGCAGTTTGGACCATGTAGAAACATTGACAATGAAAGATCTGACACTCAAGCTGCTAATGTTACTCGCAATGGTCGCAGGACAAACAGGACAATCAATACACTTGCTTAATATTGTAACTATGCATCTTAGTGATACTTCCTGTGTTTTCAATTTGACCAGTAACACCAGAACAGGAAGCCAGGGCAACCAGCATCAACTGTCACTGTCCAGGGGTTCAAACAGGACTGCTGCATATCTCCCATAAAAACACTGAATGAGTACTTGAAATGTACAGACAAGAGAGAACAGTACTGCAAAGATCTAGATTTGACACCGAGCTGTTCACAAACCTCAGCACAAGAGCAGCCAGTGCTTCCAAAGCCAAGCAGAAGGATGTACCTCTGGATGAAATTTTATCCCAGGCTGCCTGGAGCACTTCTGATACATTCACAAAATTCTATAAGCCTATCATGTCAAGTAATCACCACATTGCCTCTGCTATATTGAGAAATTAGACACTAAAGCTCTTAAACATATTCTTGGATACTGAACTTTATAATTTGGTTGTTAAAGTTTATGTCCACTAACCTGAAGGGTTAGTAGTTCAAAAAATTAATTTCGAGTTCTGGGTAATGGCCCTCTAGAGTACTGCCATTATGTCCCTTGGCTGTTTCAGCAAGATTACATGAGGAGTAAGGTGTGTTCTAGTTTTCAAGTTGATTGTAGGTAATTCTTGACATCACATTTCCCACAATTTCTTTATAGAAGTTGTTTAATATCTATTGACTGATGAAGAATGTCACTGGGAATAAATATTATTCTTGTCAATGGACACTCACAAGGAATCACAACTTCTGTTTTAGAAGACAAACCTCTGAAGGAAACCAAACAAATTAAAGATATTTCAGACCATAATAGTGATTTTGGTGTGGCATCTTACCACACCAAAAAATGACACATCCAGTTCTTTCAGAGATACATCCACTGCTTAACAGAACTCTAAAAACCTTGCAGCATGACGTACATCACCACACAAGTTGCTCAAGCCTCATCAGTATGTTGTTCCTATGAAACTTCCATGGTAAGTATGTGCAAACAAAGGGTCACTTGACACTACAGTTTTCCAAAAGGTACTTCTTTCAACATTCACCCCAAGTCCTAATGGTCCTAGAAAACCATTGTTTTCATTCACTTTTTAGCCATTTTGTCATAACTTCACATGTAGTTTACATGTCATCACCAAATTTGGAAGTGAAAAGAAAACAAGAATCCAAATTTTGGAAACAAAATTGACAGAAATATATCAAATTAAGATGTCCCATGCAGTCATGTGACATAATGCTACATTTTAAAGGTTTTTAAATTTTATTTAGTATTACTAATGAATTTTAAGCAATAGATCTAAATACAGTATAGTAGGAAAGGAGCAATGTGAATCCATATTGAACCAATTGAAATCTGGTATCTTAGTTTACTGTCCAACTACTGTCCCCTCCACAAATTATTATTTCCCCCATAGATATATTTTCTACAACCACAAAAAAAGGGTCTGTTTAACATGAATACTATCAACTCTGTGCTTCATTTACTCTACAGACTCAGTCCTTGACTGTTAATTATCACGCTTGAGGTTTTAATCATTTATATCAACGTTGTTCAGTTGCATTTGAATTTATAACATGAATTTGCTTCACTGATGTAAACATTTTTTGTTGTCATTATTGTTTTTTTCTTTTAGTGAGATGCCATTTTAATTGCATTACTGGTCCATATTACCGGTAATCCATTTTGAGACTCGTTACTCCAATAGCAGTGCACACATTGTAATTAAAATTGAAACAGCAGATTACTCATTTCTTTGTAATGTTATAATTTTCTGGAATTGAACTCAAAGTGTGGAGTTATTATAATTTTTTATGAGGATCTATCTTGGTTTAAACCTTGTTCTAGATTACAAGATAGAGTTCTCTGTAAATCCTCTGGTTTGACAGAAATATATCAAATTAAGATGTCCCATGCAGTCATGTGACATAATGCTACATTTTAAAGGTTTTTAAATTTTATTTAGTATTACTAATGAATTTTAAGCAATAGATCTAAATACAGTATAGTAGGAAAGGAGCAATGTGAATCCATATTGAACCAATTGAAATCTGGTATCTTAGTTTACTGTCCAACTACTGTCCCCTCCACAAATTATTATTTCCCCCATAGATATATTTTCTACAACCACAAAAAAAAGGGTCTGTTTAACATGAATACTATCAACTCTGTGCTTCATTTACTCTACAGACTCAGTCCTTGACTGTTAATTATCACGCTTGAGGTTTTAATCATTTATATCAACGTTGTTCAGTTGCATTTGAATTTATAACATGAATTTGCTTCACTGATGTAAACATTTTTGTTGTCATTATTGTTTTTTTTCTTTTAGTGAGATGCCATTTTAATTGCATTACTGGTCCATATTACCGGTAATCCATTTTGAGACTCGTTACTCCAATAGCAGTGCACACATTGTAATTAAAATTGAAACAGCAGATTACTCATTTCTTTGTAATGTTATAATTTTCTGGAATTGAACTCAAAGTGTGGAGTTACTATAATTTTTTATGAGGATCTATCTTGGTTTAAACCTTGTTCTAGATTACAAGATAGAGTTCTCTGTAAATCCTCTGGTTTGATCAATCTTTTTAACTTTATGTTTAGAACAATTATTTTTTGTCCAACCCTACTCCACAATTTCAAACTCAGGCACTGAATGGGAGTTGTCAATGCAGCGACCATACACTGCTATGTTTGTTGCAGTGCCCAAACTGTTTCCATATGTTTTTCTTTGACAGAACAAGAAATTCATAAATGAACTGCTTCAGGATGTGTTTAATTAAAGAGCAAACAAAAACTGAAGAAGAGTGGAAAGATGACATTGACTTGCGTGTTCCAAAAATGAAGGCTGAAGAAGGAATGCATGTTTGCCCTGTTTGTCAGACAATGCACAGAACTAAACACAAATGTGTAAATCCTGACTGTAGGGTTAGTCTGAAAGAAGCTGATAGGAAGTGTAGGGTACTGATGTACTTGGTACTGCTCTTGTTGCACCAGTGTGCCAGTATTGTCAGAGTGACAGAGACCCAATATGGCTTTGAAAGTGCTGATCAGGAAGGTCATATTATTATCAAGGAAAATGTCTCAAAATGGCATGATGAATTTCAACATGTTGTTTCAAATCATCCTGATCAATTTCAAGTTCTTGCATGTGACCGTGTTTGTAAACCCCAACGTGGCAGATGCAATAAAGGAAGTTTTCCAGAGAGTAGGCAGGGCTGCCAAAGTTAAACACTACAATCCAGACAATCCAAATGCTTGCGAGTGGCTGAATGTAAAAATGGATTGCTCCCCTTATCTTGTGAGCAAGACAGTTGATGTGTATGTTGTTATGTGCACAGAATGCCAAGCAAAGGTTCCTAAACAAAAGGCGTCTGAACATTGTGAAAAGTGCCATGGGGGACAGAATGCAAAGCTATCCAGAAATTTTCTTGGATGGTTCTTTGCATTGGTAAGCTACATGTTGAAATGAACATGGTGAGGCACTTTACATACCTGAACTGGGACATTTTCATGTCCAAGCGCTCAACTTGGTTTTGTCTCCAAGACTGCCCAGAAGTTTGTTCTAAGGGGCTCTGATCACCACAAGACCATGTCTGTGCTGAAGGTTGCATATATTAAGCTATGGAAGGAGAAGCTCAATCCATATGTCTGAGATAGGCCGAGCTCCAGTACACCACTTTCTGTGAACAATTATTTGTATGAATGGATGTCTAAGAATGGCTGGAAAGATGCCACTTGCAGCCACTTTTACCAGTTGGAACTATCTGATGGTTCATCATGTTTTCCGCATGGGTGTAAGAAGGAACAAAACTTCCTATGTGAAGGCAGGGCAAAAAGTGTTTGCACCCCTGTTTCATCCAAACAGTGCTTCCAAATATGCTAATTGATCTTCATGACAGGCAAGTACTGAATAACCACAATAGCAGGAAATATTAGCGTTGAATTGTTTGCATAATATGGTGGTGATTGAATACTTTGGGTGGAAAGTCTTGGGCTACTGATTGAATTGTACTATGTACAGTATGTGATACATTTAAAGAACACCATTAACACCGTTGGCAGAAACAAAATTTATTAGTGTTTGTATTAGCCAGAGGATTTAAGCAAGAAAAATAATTGTTGGAAAACAAAACTTATGTATTCAGTAGAAACTAATGCAAGTTACATTTATGTAATAATTTGGGAACAGGCCTTGTTTTTGTTTTATGCTGATCTGTGATACCAAAATGTTAACAAGAGTGGTTTTTATCAGTTGTTGAAGTGCTTTGTAAACTTTACAATGTTGGCCATGGAAACCGTTAAGATATTTTAACCCTTCGCTTGCCAACGGGACCTAAAAGTCCCAAAGGATTCAAGTCTCATAAGAAAACACAAAGAGGTGAAACAGCCCAAAGGGACCTAGAAGTCTCAAGAGCCTTTGCCCCTCCATTTCTGTAGCCAGGACAAAAGCTGTCATCAAACATGACGTAAGAATTGTCATCATTTCAAAATGCTTGCTCATTGAGGGAACACGTGGCATCAGGTTTGTACCATTTTGACTTAATTCAACTGAGTTGTGTGTTGAGTAGTCAGCAGAATAATTTTTTATTGATAGTTTAATACTAGGAAAATAAGATGAAAAATCTCTTTGGTTCTGCACTTCTAAATTAAGTATTGAAGGATCGTAATGTTAGTTTTGGACTCAAACATCCTGTCGTGTGTCACTGGCACCTATATTCTGGTCTGAAAATGTTCTTTTGTTTTTAAGAAACACAGGTAACAATATTTTTAAACCAAAATAAATACATTTATTGTCAATGAAATGTTGAAAGCAAGACTTTGAATTTTTAAACCAATTCTAATATTATAAACGGAATAAATACTGTCTATACAGGAAGAAGCAATACTGCAATGGCACACTCTTCATGGAAAGTCTTCAGTAGCTCCAGAACATCCAGAACAGATGATCCTGATGAAGTGCCTTTCATGTTGGATGAAATTCCCACTGATAATGGGAGTACTACTGCGGAAGAGCCAGATTCTCAACCAGATAACACAGCACCAGAAATTAATTCTGATTCCTCACCAGAGCCATCCAGTGGAGAGCCTCATGAAACCACCAGTGAGGGCCAATCTACATCTGGGACTAAGAAAAAGACAGCAGCCCAAGTAGCAGCTGAAAAAGTGACCGCACAGATAACAACATTAGAAGGCATGTTGTCAAAAACAGGCATGGATGCAAATAAAATGACACAAGACCAAATCAAAAAGATGCAAGCTGATTTGGGAGAGATGGGGAATGGACCAAAAGTTGACGGTTGCATGAGTAAGGTCCTTGCTTGAACGGTTGCGCATCGGAAATGGAGGAAAAGGGAGGAGCCGGCCAAAGAACATGCATTTGATTTCCCAGAAGGTATTTACAGTATACATGCAGAGTGAGGTCTTATGATAGTGCATTTTGTACAGGGTATTCCTAAATCCTTCTCTTTTAGTACCCTAGTGGTTTATCCGATGTACCCTCCTGATTCTTTCAGGTCCAATCGAAGAGAAAGTTGCTAACTGTTCTACACCACGTGATGTATTCCGTAAGTGCTAGATGACGTTATTTACCAATCAAACCTTTATGCTAACCAGAGGCAGGTAAAGATGCAACCCATTTCTCGGCAGGAAATGTATGGATTCCTTGGAATAAACATTATCATGGGCTACCACAAACTGCACTCCTGGACTGATTATTGAAAGGGTGATCAGGACCTTAGTGTGCTTTTTGTGACATAACTTCTCCCAAGAAATAGGTTTTCTCAGATATTAGGAAACTTGCTTATCATGCTATTCCAGAGGGGAATAAGGTTAAGTTACTTAATGTAAGACCATTAATTATAGCAATGAACAATAACTACATGCAGTTGTGCAATGTTTCTAGAAAAGTGAGCATTGATCCGAGTATGATTCTTTACAAGGGAAGGCACTCAGTAAAACAATACAACCCAATGAAACCAGTAAAACATTGCTACAAGTTGTGGGTAAAAGCAGATATGGATGGTTATATCAGTAGATTTGATGTATATCAGGTGAAAACTGACACAAGTTCAGGGAATAGTTAAGATAATGGCACTGAACAGGAGTTTGAGCTGGGGAAGCAAGCCATGACCAAGATCTGTTTGGGAAATACCATCAAGTCTATTTTGACAACTTTTATACATCCATTCCACTTATGGAGTATTTAAAAGCAAATCGTGTTGATGCCTGTGGCACAACTCTTAGTCACCCGAAGTGTTTACCACATGATTTGAAGGCAGATAGCAACATGGCATGCGGTGAATATGACTATCGTGTCACGAAACAAGGCATTGTATTCTACAAGTGGAAAGATAACAAATCACTATTTTTAGTTTCTAATTTTCATGGTACAGAACCCTCATCTGTTTCAAGAACCCATAAAGATGGGTCCAAAAAAACAATTCCTTTATCCTGCTGCTGTGAAGGAATACAATGAAAACATGGGAGGAGTAGCCAAAGCCGACATGCTTTGTGCAGTGCACGGTTTAGATAGCAAATCAAAAAAAGTGGTGGCATAAGATCCTCTTCCGGATCACTAATCGTACCCTCATTAACGCTTATGTAGCCTACTTTGAAATTGAAAGCAGAAAAATCACTACTCTAGAGTTTAGAAGGCTTGTAGCTTGAACCCTCATAACCCTTGCTCAGCCACCAAAAGTTGGGTGTCCAGCAATGTCAGTTACCCCACCAGTTTCAAAGAAATGCAGCAGTTCTGAATTTTCAGTGTCAACGTACGGTACTGCTCAGATATACATTAACCAAAACATGCACATTACACACGTATAAAAATACGCATACAGTACCGCTCAAAAGTAAGTTACCACCTCTCGTCTCGTTTCTCACGAGATGAGACTCTCGTATCGAGAGACAAGACTCTCGTCTCACGAGAACCACTGAAGCGTATATTTTGGAATAAATTACAAGCAGTTAGCTTGCAGGGAAACGATAGATTCTCACGATGCGGAGAAGTTTGCTCTGAGAGAGCATTTGGTTTTTCGGGCTCTTGTTTTACACGCCGTTTCAAGAGAAACGAACTTAGACTTACAAGCAAAAAGCCTAAAAGAAAAGATGAAAAATTAACACCAAATACGTTCGCGAAAACTCCCGTTCGGCGGTCACTTAATTTTTTTTCATTGCAGTGTAATGACTGTGCATTGATATAAACGTCAGCTTTGAATGGAAATTTGCTTTGCAAGACCCAGTACTATCATCGCTTGTGAAGAAACTGGATGGAAACAATTTTTCTAAACTCAAATCAAGACGTTAGCGAAAGTGCTTGCGAAATCAGCCAGTTGTTTCCGGATTATTTATAGTCCACAGCGCAGCGAATTTGCATACATGTGCTTGTCTTTTGAATTCGCTTTTGAATCAAAACCAGTTGTTTTTATATATAAAACTGAATGTAAACAATCTTATAAATCGAAATATTAACCACTGGAAAGAGAACTTCGGTAAATCCATCTGACAGAAAGAAAGTGAACTTTGATTACATAACAAATAAAAACATGACATGCACGCGTTCTTTCTTAACGCACATGGAAGACATGAAATGGAATGCAGAAGAATTCAGTTTGAAAACGGAAAGTTTTGTTGATTTTAATTCAAGAAAGTTTAAGTCTGTTAAGCGATGGATAGAAAAATTATGACTTTTTGGTTGAATGAATTGTGTTGGTGCTAAACTTGCGTAGCAACTATAAAGTTAAAGTCTCTTGATCGATTGATAAAACGCTTTCAGAGAACCCTAGGGAAAGAAGAGAAGCGTATTTATGTTTAAAACAACAAAATGGCTTTACAGAAATTTTAATAGCAAATTCTGCATGGTAAGCTGTGTCACAGAACACACTTAACAGCAAAGTTACCAATGTATAAATTTTTATACTGCATTTCTTTGAAATTACAGGATTTTTTCTTCTGACAAATAACTGTATTCATGTGTGTACTCAGTGGGTTGTGATACACCCCAAAAGGGGTTTGAGTTATAACAAATTACTGGTATGCAGTTACACATGTAACTCACTTTTCAGTGTTAACTTTTATTGAATTCAACAGACAAGAAAACAATGTTGGACTAGTCTTCAGTCGGGGAGGTGTAGAAGAAACATGAAAAGACAAGGGAGGGAGCTATTTGTTTTTCACTGGATTTCTAGTTTACAGGCTAATGTTTGATTTGGAACATCAGAATCCCCTACAATTGTAGCTAAGCTCTAACTTCAAATGTGTGTTCTTGTTTGCAGGTGTGCTTGCAATGGAAGGAGATAGCATTCACCATGAGAGACAGCGAGTTCAAGGAGAGCGAAGAACACCTTATTGACCTTTTTGATATTAAGGTTTGTCCTCCTATTTTGTTCTATTTGAGTTGCCTCAGTTTTCTTTTGTTTCAGAGCATAGTTAGAGGGTACCTTGAAGTGTCAGTTATAATTTTTTAAGTCATCTTATTTGGTCTGGGATTGAGCCAGTGACATTATGTTCTGTAATCTGGCACTGCTCTGACTGTCAGCTAACCCTGCACATACAAATTCTAGCAAGTGTCCATCTCAACACCTTTTGGTCATGCATTTTTGCAACCTATTGCCCTTCATTTCTTAGGTTAAATTTACTGCATTCTCTGTGATGTAAATGGAACACAAGATAGTTTTTGTGTGATTTTATAGTTTTTTTTTTCTATAATTTCTAGTGCAAAGAATGGGGCTTCCTCCTTTTGGAGATGTTTGGCTCTAGCCTAGGAACAGAAGATTATGGCCACCTTACAGTGGAGCATGTGCCAATGCTTTTTCGAATGCATCGCTCCCTGCGACATTTATCAAACCAGGGTTTTGAAGCTGCACACAAACTCCAAAGACAGCTTTACACAAGGGCAACATCTCATGATGCATCAAGCAACACCTCATCATGTATGTGTGATTTCATTCAACTAAATCCATACACGTAAATGTCTATATATAAGAGCCTTCCGCATGGATGTACCAGCTGCTTCCTTGTTTCTAAGCCCTAGCTGTGAATATAGTCAGCCTAGTAGGCTTGGGAAATAATCTATTGCTGGTGAAATATTTTCAAGTTTCTTGCCATACATGAAAGACCTTTTTACCTAAGCTTCTTGACAACTCAACTTTAACTATTGCCTCATTGTCACCCCATTCAAAAACTGGTTTGTTCTCAAAACACCTTGAATCTTTATTGCCAAAATCTGTCTTGAAAGTACTACAGTGACACCTGTATTTAATGTTGGAGCTTCTGAGGCTAGTTTCTGCTTAATTCAGGTTAATGCAATTCAGTTTAAGGTGGTACATGAGACTATCTCTGTGATAAAAAAAATCATCTGCTGTATATAACTACTTTGAGCTGGCACCTACATAGATATATTTGGGTCATTTATGTCACACATTTTTCTGGTTTGCAGTGGACGAACACGAGGCTTGCATTTAGAGAGGCTAAGCATTGCATAACAACAGGTAAAGCTGAAATCACAATTAATGAAATTTAATGGCAGCATTCTACAGATGAATGTTTAATTTTCAATTTTATCCTTGGAAGAATGAGCTCTATTAAATCCCTTTGCTTTTTGCATACATGATTGAGCATGCACTTGAGGTTTAAATGTCTGTTCAGTGTTTGAAATTTTCAAACCTTTACATTTGAATTTTCTTTATCTCAGATCCATAACCCTGAGAAAAACAAAACTTGATCAGAAAGAACAAAGAGAAAAGAAACATTACAAGCACAACACCTTAGATAATGAATGTACACAAGGGAAATATAAATTATATCAAATTATTATTGAAATTCATCATACTGGTATGCATACCTGAGCCCTTCAATGTCCATCCATGCGGGTTAACAGAATCAGTCACTTCATCGCTTTTTTAGAGGTACTATGAAAATATAATTTATTATATTATTACATGTATTCAGGGGAGCTATTCTACTACTGAGGGTGTGGCTGGAAAGCAAAACGAATGGACTGGAATGAAGAGGACCAACAATGGATTCATAGAATGGATGAGCTCTTCACTAATCTGTCTGGCCCAGATTACTGTGAATACAAGCACACAAAGACAAAGCACTGTGTTGTTGTACCGGGGCAGTTTCCACTGATACAATATCAACATGAGGAGTGGGAACAAACCATCAAGAAAGGCATTCCATCGCCAGTCCCACAGCAGCATAGGAAAAAAGCAACTAAGGTGAAACTGGCAACAGCACCAAAAACAGCAGCAACACCACAGCAACGTGACAGCAACAGTACAGCTACAATGTCCTCCGTCACAGCTGCAGCAACAACAGCACCCACAGTCTTCAACAGCACGGTCGATCAGCAAGGAAGATCAGCAAACCAGGGCGATCCCATCACAACAAGTAAACCTGACAGTGCAGCACCTAGCCAAAACGTGTCGAGGCTAGACAGGGTTAACCTTCTTACTCGTGGAGAAATAGCAGCTTTGGCACTCCCCAGAGTGGCTTCTATTTCTAATGATGATATCATGCTCACTCAGAACCAAACTGAAGTGAAAAACCCACTGTCTGTTAATCTACGTCCATCTGCAAGTGCCACAGAGCATGCCTTGATGTTATTGAAAGAAGATTCCAAAACCAAGAACATGGGACCCATTGATGTTTACAGTGATGTTGATGGTTGTGATGACAAAGCTACAGTAACGTTAGGTCATATTGGAACTTTCTCAAAGGAGTCAGTTGACATATTTCAAACAATGTGCATACCTGCTTCAGTGACTGCCCGAGTCCATGAAGAACAACGATGCTTCTCAAAACATGACAGAAGTCTACCAGGCCATCTCAGTGAAGTTAGAGATGTGTTGCTGAATTCAAGACCGAAAGAAGAGGTTATCAGACAAGGCACTTGTATCATGGATGCTACTGACTTCAGTACACTAACATGTGAACGGTATGTCAATGGCTTCACAATAGATGCAATATGTTCAAAATTTCTTGAGGACAGCAAGCCTGTTGAAATTGTCTTTCTCCCATCATTTAGTCAAGCATGGGCAATGCAAGGAGGAAGATACTTCAGCCAAATGGCGAGACCATTCTTTGGCCACTGTGCTGTGAACAAGGCAAAATACATTTTGTCACGACCTCACTTTGATACACCACAACACTGGGGAGTGTTGTGTTTCAATACAGCAACCCAAACTGTGTATTTCGATGATGGACTTAAGCTGTCCCCCTAAGTCAAGATTGTTTTCCTTGGCCTAACAGCAACACCACAAGCTAATTCGCCATTTTTACGTTGAGCGGGGGAGTGGGTCGAGTTGGTAGGCGCAAAGCATGCTGGGGCGGGTTTAGGGGAAGTGTTTCAAGATGGCGTCAAAGAAGAAGGAAGGTGACACAACAGTAATGCTTACAGAACAAGATATTCCCGGCGCAGAGCTTCCCAAACCCCCTGAAAATTGCACTGTAGCAATATTGAAGCGTTGGCTGAGCTGCTAAAGTATCAGGTAAAAGGGACGAATTGATCAAAAGGTCAGTTTTGTTATCGAACAACCAAGCAAAAATCTAGTGAATTTGAGTAAGAAATTCTCTTTCTTTTTCAGGGTAAATGATTACATACGCTCTGGTTTAGATTCAAAAAACCTCATCGATCCTGATGGTGGCATAAATCTTCAAAATAAGCGCAGAAAACTTGAGGAGCAAGAGACAGCAACTCTTGTTGATTTTCCAACCAAGGGCTTTGTTGTAGGCATCAACTCGAAGCTGCATGTCGGCTATCCTCAAATTTGGAAATTTTTGATTGACAATGTCGAGTTTAATCAAAGGGCTCTTAGAGCCAGCTCATTCATGTAATGACCAATGTGCATTCTGCTATTTGGTTATGAAATATTGGTACAGTTGAACCCGTATGAATCAGCAGGAATGAAGTTCAAATAGATATCATTAGTATAAACCACACAAGTGAATAGTACTTTTTGCGCGCGCTGATTGGCTAGTTTGGAGGTGATTAGCCAAGTACTATTTACCTCGGAGCAGCCGAAGAAAAACAAAATGGCTTTTGTCGGTACATTGTCACAAGTAAAGTTACCCTTTTGGCCGCTAGTTATTCAGCTTGTGTGGTATATACTAAAAACAGCTGTTTATTTATTTCTGGAGTGTTTTTTTATTTCTGGAGTGAAATTTTTACGTTTATTAATCGTAAGATGCACACATTTGACTTATTAATCGTAAAAGGCCATACTTTACGATTATTAATCGTAAAATGCGTCTCCTACGATTATTAATCTTGGATTTTACGATTAATAATCGTAAAATGCAAGATTAATAATCGTATCTTACAACAAATACAGTTATTAATCGTACATGCCGTTCTTCTGTCGACAACCCGAATTTCACTCGACCAGCCGCCATTACGAAAAAAAACTTCGCATTCAAGAACTACATCTTACAGAGCTTGCTCTGAAATAAATGTGATTCAGCCGAAGTGTTGACGTGACAAGCTTAACGTGAGGCTATCCTTTTATGAACTGAGTGTGTTTACGGACGATATTTTCAGCGTTTTTTACTCGTCGACGAAAAGCAATGCGAGCGCGAATGTCGTGGCCGCGAAACAACAACACCGCAGCCTTCAGTGCGATTATCTTATGATTTGAAAGTGGCTGATTCAATGTCCAAAATGTACCCAAAGTAAAATACAACAGGAAAATAAGCCAACATCTAAGTGGGTTTACGAAATATATTTTATCTGTCTTTGGACTCTTGGGCAAAAAGCAACGCGAGCGGGAAAATATATCGTGGCCCGTGCTCGAACAAACAACGGCACTAACTATGCGAAACACAACAGAGTTGAAAGCGGCTGATTAAGGTTCATAATTTACCCAAAGTAAAAGAAACCAGGTAAATGAATAAACAACTGAGACTGTTTACGAACGATATTTTCTATCATTCGCTATTTCAGTGACATAAGACATTTGACAACTCTGCCTTTGCATCGACTCTTTTAGACTCCTTTTAGGCTTTCGATTCGACTCGAGACTTCAGACTTTTGGGCAAACACTATTTTTCAACCGATTGGAAGTGAAGTTTGCAACACGCTGTACTAAGGACTGATCCTGTTAGTGTGCCATTCATTCTGTTCGCTAATTGCTACTTCCGATCACACAATGCTTTTACCGTAATGAGCACGTGGAGTAGACGACGGCAAAACTTCGTATTGCTGCTGAATCGATGCTGCTCAAAGCAACAGACAACCTTACAGGAGTAGCTTTGATTGTCATACGGGTTTATATAAGGGTGCAAGACTTGATAAATATCATCGGAGGAAACATAGACGTTCAGGTTAGCCTTGATTTTGCCTCTGCGATTTGGCCCATTCTTTTACGACGAACGCAAAGCAGGACAAGATAAGATGTTTATTTTAACTTAAATGCTTTATTGTATTTCTAAATCATGCAAAATCCAGGTTGCCAAAGTGGCGACTAAACAACAATTTTAGTCGCCAAGCCAAGGAGAAAAAGCTAGTTGCATTGGCGACCGTAGTGGTCGCAATTTCGAGCCCTGTAATAAAAATTATAGACGGCATTCACTCGCAATTAAGTTTGTCTGCCATTTTATCAAGTGTGGTTTAATGTGAAACAAGCAATCAAATTTAAGAAATATGTTATGGTTATATAAGCAAGCTTTCATTTGGAATTGAACCAACTCAGTTTGCTGGACTCGGAATAAAGGCAAAATACGCAAAAAGCCAGAAGGGCGCGATTTTTTTTTGCTGGTGTGAAAGGCAAAAGCAAAAAGTGCAAAATACGCAAAAAGCCAAAAGGGTGTGATTTTTTGCTGGCGCGAAAGACAAAAGCAAGAACCACAAAAAGGAGCAGTGGGCGCGATTTAGGCAAAAAGCAAAATTTGCCAAAAAGGCAAAAATGGCAAATCGTGCCTGCAATGGGCGCGATAAGAGTAGTGAAAAATAATTATGGCCCGATGTGTTACGCACTTTCGAAGTTTAGAATAGAGAGCATGTGTGATTTTGACTCCTTAAAGGAAAGGCACAAGCGCTTTTGAGACGTAGCTAAGATGTAAGGAAACTACATAAAAATCGCTACAAGATGGTGAAGAGGACCAAGTGAATAACCTGCGAATTACAGCAATTCTAAAACAAAGTTTCCTCCGAATTTTGCAAATTTTTATTTGGGTACCAACATCGTGCGTGAGGCCCTTTTTCTCCTGCAGAGCTGAGTATGAGTGATACCATTTTTGGTCAAAGGTGATGGCATCAGAAGTGGAACAAAGGACAATGTTTGTTATGGCCAGTTATGGCTGGCACTGACGTGTCAATGGGTTAAGAGTTTACATGTCTGTTTTTAACATTTGCTCAATGTGCCCATGAAATAAAATTTTTCCCTTCTTTTTGATCCTTACAGTACCGCCTGAAAGTACTTACCCATTAGCACGCGGTAAAACCTCGTCCTTGCCGAAGGGTTCTGCCGCGAATTCACCGCGGTGGGACGAATTCCTCAACCTCGTCTTGGACGGACGCAACCGAACGCCGCGGCAAGCCAGACGCGGTATACCGCGGTGAAGAAACAATAGAAGCTAATTTCTTTTGTAAAGAAGTGTTTCCTTATTGATTTCTCATATACGTGAAGTTTCCGTGCTCGTAACTTGTTTACAGAACACTCGCAACTATTGAACTTTTCAGCTTGCTGGCGCGGTGGCTAGCGACAAGTTTGATTCACTAGCCAAAACAAATTTTTCACTAGGCAGATACACTAATATCTATCATCGCATGAAGTCAAGTAAATGCTACGTAGCCTGTGTAGTACTGACAAAGTTTTTGCGTCCTTGATTCTCACAGAACCGCCGTCGAAACCTCTGAACTGGCGCCGCCGAAAAACTTTTACCGATTCATGATTTTCCCGAACGTAATAATTCG
Source organism: Platygyra sinensis (assembly GCA_019787425.1). NCBI lineage: Eukaryota > Metazoa > Cnidaria > Anthozoa > Scleractinia > Merulinidae > Platygyra > Platygyra sinensis. Next base: position 27,131 of record JAHPZR010009786.1, read on the forward strand.
TTCGGACATATTATTCTATACATTGCAGATATAGGCCTCGATGTTATAATTATAAGCATCGCACAACAACGAAAACTAAAGTTTTCGCCCGTGAGAAACTCTCATAGATCTCAAATAATTTAATTAATACTGGCCATCGCAAAACATTCCTTTAATGCCGATTCACGATTTCTCACGTACACAGTAATTCGTTCCGTCTTAACTTTAATTTACAAATTGCAAACGAAGGCATGTAAAAATGTATGTAAAAAAAGGCATCAATATTAACTCATCATTTTGTTCCAGCTTCTCGATGAAATCGAAGTGTCTCCTTTCCAGAGTTGGCAGTCGGCCGCTACGAGGCAAGTCAACGAGAGGAAGGTCCCGTTTAAACCGCTTACAACATTTCAACACTGAACAATTCCCGGACAGCTTTAGCAAATTTTACGTTTGATATATAAAAAAAGAAAGCAATCTCAGCTGTACGTACATGTATTCTGACGTTCGACACATTCTCGTTTATCGATGCAGACTTTCACAAGCTTCACAATTCACATAAACAACGCATACCGACACGTGCACGTGACTACAAAACGTGATTTGTCATGCGACATGAGTTCAAACATGTGAATTAGAAACTCGCTTTAACTGTAGTGTGGCTTGTCGCTTTTCGACTGCTTTTTTCCGTACTCTGAAGAAAACTATTTATTTGGAAGAAACTTTTATCCCTGGAAGTACTTTTGCATCGAAGATGAAAGTACTCAAACCAAATAGAGCGGCATTGAAGCTAAGTATTTCGCACCGCGCCGCCGACGTCGCCGCCGACAAGACAACCTATTTATCTTGATAGCAACGCAGCAACGTATCTCTAACCGAAAACAACGCATATTTTCTTACATTTCGCTTCCCATTCACGACAAGAAAATCATAAAATGTAGTGACACTGTAATAATGGATTCTTGAGAAGTTAACAATGCTACAGCGGGATCTTTTAGTAATATGACAAATACATGATTTGCCACCGGAGCGTAAAGATGACGTTGTAAAGTTTAATTAACGAGTCAAAACAAAAGGTCCGATAGCCTATTCAACTCTACCGCGTCTTGCTATTTACCGCGGTATTTTATGTCGCGGCAAACCTAGGTAAAACCTCAGTAAAATTTCGGCACGCCGCGTCATTGCCGAGGCGAGAACGAGGTGTTGATCTGCGAATCGGCCGCGGCAAAACCTCGGTAAATGGGTCAATAGTTTCAGGCGGTACTGTAGCTAAAACACTGAAGTCTATGTTCCTCTGATTCATAATTTTTTTAGTTTTGGCTTTGGAGAAGTTTACAATTTTTTCCTGCTTTTAAGTTGGCCAATTTGAGTCAATAAAGTGTCGCATTCCATGCACATGGAGACACTGTCCCATCTTCAAAGTGACAAATGCGTCTGTGTTTCATGTATGTTCTGTCTATTAAGAAGAAAAGTTGCTATTGACGGCTTTTAAACATCAGAAATCCTCTGCAAAGGTGCGGTCTAGATAAATATTTAGAGTACTGTAGTTGTCCTACTATTAAGTTTTTACAGGAACAGGAACAAAGCGAAAGGGAAATAATATTGTGTGATTTTGTAGGTGTGCATGATTTCTTGTTTCCTTGTAATACAATTGTTAATGCTATAAGGATGTGTTATTACAAAGTTCTATAATCTTAATGCAAGAATGTGATAGCAGACATAGGCACATTAATTTTGTTTCGACGAATGCTTTTGTAGTAACCTAAGCAACATGAACATTGAGCGATTCGTGACTGAACAGAATGGGTGGGGACTGTCTCGAAAACGCATCTGGATATGAGGCATCAGACCTTAAAAACTGAGACTCTCTGGGTGTCATGAAAATTCAGACAAGGAAAACTCAGATCCTCCTGGTTATCTTGAAAACTTGGACCTAAAAAATAAGGTCTTCTGTATTTGCCACGGATTCCTTCAAGACATCGTGTTTACAGTGTTAGCTGTTCATCGATACAATGTCAAAGGCAGAATCTGCAGAGAAAGGGAAACAGCGGACAAAAAAGCAACTCATGGTGATAGGATCACAACAATAATACCCAACATCTGTATCATTTTTTGGTTGCTTTATAAGTACATGTATATTCAAGCCTCCCATAAGCGACCACCCAAAATATCAAGCCTTAAAATAGTGGTTGCTTACATGAGTCATTTTTGAGCATAAAATTCTTGTTCTTTCCAATGAGAAATTTCTGTCTCTTGTACATGGCTACCCCAGACATTGTGGCGTTCACACATTTGGCAAAAAGTCCTGAAAAATTGCAGATTTAAATTTGGTTGTTATCTTCAGAATCATAAAAAGTCAATGTTCTCTTATCCAAGCTGAATTACATCGTGTTGTATGCTTATGCCTTCAAGAACCAAGGACATAAAAACTCCCAACTTTCCCTTCCTAGACAGTGTTTACCCTTTCCTTTTTTGAGCACTTTCTTATGCTTTGTAAAACCACAGATATGAAAATTCAAAACTTCTTGTCACGAAATCATCAAAAGAATCAGTTATTATAGTATTATTATTATCACACATGTCAATGTGTCCCTTGTCTTTACTAATATCAATACATACAATCCTCTCACAAAAACTTGTCTTCTCTGGCACATCAAATTGAATTTCATTTCAAATACAATCATAATCACTCTACATTCAGGGCTCAAAATAATGGCCAGTCACTGGACAATGTCCGACCAAGATTACCATTTGTCTGGACAAAATTTGGGTTTGGCGGTCAATTTGACCTGTCATGTATGTGGTTTCCAAACAATCAACTATTAAAAAAAATTTGCTTTATTTCTGGGAAATATAAACAGTTAAATCATAAAATATCTCAGCAGCTTGCAGTTACAAAATAGGACATGGATTTTTCAACTTTTTTTCAAATACAGAGAAAAATCTCTGTTTACGAAAATATCCGCAACGTGAAAATGCCAGTAAATAGGAGTCAAGCTGAACGAAGTGCCTCTTGTACCTCAAACGCAAGCTTTCCAGTGATACGAACTTCGAATCAACTGGGCGGGGTTTTTTTTGAGCCCTGAATATAGTTCTGTAAACTGTGCTGTTTCAAACCTACATGTAGAAGGCCTGAAGTTGAAGATCACAGCTCACAAAACTTTTAAAAATAAATTTGACCAAATTCGTGCAGGCATAAAATTTATTAACAGCCAGAATACTTCGGTGATCGGTTACAGTGTATTCCGATGGACAAACATGCAACGTTTGACCGCCAATTAGAAGGTGTTCTTTTTTTCATGCTGCAATGCAAGCGAATGTAACACCAACATCTAACACCAACATATTTTATTTTGGCATGAGATTCATTCATTCGTTAGCGTAACCGATCGCAACTAAACACCCTTGTGCCCTTACCTGTGTTTACAATCAAATTGGTCACACCCAACTTGGTAATTATTTGTTTTTGGATTCCAAAGTGAGGGAACGATTGCTCGCAAGACTGGTAGTCTGCATGTACACGTATTTGCATGGTTTGCGGCCTGTTTGTGCAATTAATTTTTCGAGAGATCAGTCAAGCGACAAGCTCATTAACTTTCTGGACTCGCAACTCGATACTGAAAACTATCGAGGATCGATTATCGAGTCTTGAGGCTCGAGGATTGAGGATCGAGGGACTGTCAACTTACTTTTGGGCGGTACTGTATTTTTGTAGTTGTTGATTATTAGCAGATTTCTGGAAGTTGCTATTTTAAAGTCTAGTACAAGTGCCAAGATTATAGAGGCAATCACCCCTATGTTTGCCAGATTTGGTGTTCAGTTTTCCCTGCACATCGAGTTGAGCATCACAGGATGACGAGCAATCACAGGTGCCACCCCCTTCTACCTGATGTTTGGTCGGGAGATGAGGACGAAGTTGCTGGAGTTAAGAAGAGAAACCATAGAAGTGCTGAGAGAAGAAGTTTAAGGTCAAAATTGGTTGAATAAGTTAAAGGGCAAAGCCTATGCTGACGCACGTAGAGATGCAACGCTCAAGTCCATACGGATTGGCGACACTGCTTCTGAAAGAGAAAAAGTCAACATGTCTTGTTGAAAACAACATAACTTTTCGCTTGCCAGCACTGTTCATGTCTGGGGCGCCAAAAAAAAATTTCATTGCAAATTAAACTCCAACAACAACAACAACATGTTTTCCCCTTCTAAGCACTTGCTTATGACTTGTAGAACCAGATATATGAAAATTCTAACTTTTTTCATTCATTCAGCGATTGGATTGTAGAGTGCGATTGAAAAACATGGCAATGAACTATTTATCGGCTGTTTCTTTGTCAGTGGAGATATCCTTTTAGCGGCATTTGTAGGAATTGCCTTTTGTCTTGTTTTTTGTTAGGCAGAAGAATGTCACAGAAAGCACAGTTATGACAGTGAATGACAAAAGGAAATGCACATAAAATGTGTGCAAATGCATGCAAATGTGTGTTGCACATGTTTTTCAATGCGTGTTTGTTCAAAAATTGTGCATGTGTTTTGCCTGTGTGTCAGCCGCTTATCTCTGACCTATACTGTAGTTCATTTCCTGAAGGTGTCCACTTATACACCCAGGTTTAACCCTACTTGATTGCCGACAAGATTGGTAAGCTACATGTAGCTGTAGAAATGTTCAAATGATTCAAGCCATGATTAAAAGTTTTAGATGATCAACAGACAAGAGAATAAAGGAGAATCCAAATGACATGTTTGGATAATATTTGTATGATATTGTAAATAAATGCACATAAATATGGACTAATCTTGAAAGGGAAAAAAATAAAGAAAAATAAAGAAGTTATTACACTACGGGGTATCCATCCAAGTAGGAATGTTGGCAACCTTGTAGGAAATACACTTGCACGAAGTGGTGTGATGGAAAGTTACACACCTTATGTGATCACTAGTTCCAAGCCTTAGAAAACAACAATTGCATTTTTGGCAACTTTGGAGGGAGAAAAAAAACTGTTTTTCATGCCAAACCAGAGCTTAAGTTGGAAAATTATTAATCAGTGCAACATAGAGTTCAATTTTCTGGAATAACAAAGAGGCAAAAATTTCATTTTGTAGGCTCATTAGCTGCATTCACATCAAGCCCTAGAATTCCATGGTAACAATTGTTTCCAGTACTGTGTCGCAACCAGGACTCAGAAACAATGGAACCTAAAAACCATTCACCATGGACATCTTCAGTCTTGCGGATCAAAATTCATTTGGTAAAAGTTTTTCCCTGTTCTAATTCCCAAGAAGGAGGGTGATTTCTTTGATTAGCACCCTAATTTTATAGGAAAATAAAATGTTTTGTGTCACCCATCGACGATGTTGTATCATCCCAAAGTGCGTCGCATGGTATGTGTAATGCAGTCTGGGACATTTTAACCAGCTGACTCCATGTGGCGGCTGTAACTGACAGTGATGAACGTTCACCTTTGTTTCACGTCTGATGACATCACCTTTGACCAAAATTGGCATCATCTGTTCTCAAGTTCAAGGAGGAAAAGATCTTTCCAAAGATACCCAGATCAGATTGATCAGCTCAATAGAGCCTGAAATACACACAAAATTGCTCAGAAATTGAAGTGAAAAACTCAGAGGAAAATTTTCTGCCACTACACATGGCTCTCCATGGCAAAATTTGCCCCACTTGATGATGCTTCGTCGGAAGTTTTAGAACAGGAAGCAAGCCTAGCAGAAGGTCAACCACTGCAGCAAAAAGATACAAAAAAGAGAAAAAGGAAAAGCAAAGAAAATTAATAGAAATGAAAATTTGATTTCTGCACATGCTGGAGCAAAAATGTCATAACATGTTGTGCAAGTCAAAATAAAAGCATGCTGTCATGTTGCAAACACCTTTTTCAGTAAATCGGAGCTTATTTAGCCTATTTCACAACAAAAGGTCACAAACATTTCAAACCAGTTGGATGAAATGAAGGCCATGGCTGCTTTTACTAGAAGACTCTTAGTCTATTTTTTGTCCCATTTGTTGATTTTCAAAAATCAGATTATATAAATATTAATGAGCAATCAATTTTTGAGTTTTTGAAAAAAAAAAAAATGTTTTTGAGTTTTTTTTTTTTAAAAAAAAAAACCTCTTAGTGGGCATGTCTAGAATGTTGTAGGCGGGTCAATGGATCAGTGAGTCAGTGAGTGACTGAGAGATGAATGTATGTCACACCAATCAGATCCCATCTATTGTAAACAGCCAATCAAATTTCTTGTTTTAAAGGTAAACGGTATATGAGGAGATTTGATCCCGATACAGTTCAAAATGGCCATATTTATTCTTCTATAAAAGAGAAGGGAGTATTCATTGCTGGCGAGCGTTAGCGAGACCGCATACTATTCTTGTCAATAGGGGGAAAAATCCAAAATTTTGTCAGATGTAAGACTCGAAGCTTGCGCAGTAGAGCATTATCCGGGATAGTTGAAACGACAATCATGCGCATATCACATGGCTGACATATAATCCGGGATCCACACGTTGCCATAAAACATATGTCTTTATTTGCTATTGTCAAGGTCACGAACGGAAAGAGATCAATTTGTGTTTGGCTGCTTTTATAGATCCACCGCTTGAGAATTGAGATCTTTCCACGTGAGAATTTTACCACGATCTTACGCACAGACGGTTTCGAGGCGCAGTTGACTTTGCCATAAAACAAGGAGGTAAGTATTTTCAAATATTTTCATTTGCTAGATGTCTTCATTTGCTTGTGATTCACGAATGGAGGTGTCAAGATATCGATCAAGTTCTTCTCCACGGACGTTGCTTTCTTTCCAGTGCATCGAGCAGTACTGAAGTACCAGGCCAAAATAGATCTACTAGTATTTTGAGTAAATTGCCAACTACAGCTTGCTGGTTTCGGAAGAATGTGGGAAAAGATAGTAAGCTTGCTGTAAGCAATTCAAAATGTGCATCGTTCTTTGAAGCGAATCACTCAACTGTGAAATCAAAGGCTCGTTGTACTTTCACACGAGTTCATTCAAAATCTGCGAACCCCTCAACTGTGAAATCAAAGGACTCGCGAATCGGTAAAAGTTGATCACACAGTAAAGCAGCCAAACACAAATTGATCTCTTTTCTACGCCAGGATTCTTCATTAATCCGTTCTTGACCTTGATGAATATTTTCACAAGCAAATGAAGACATCTAGCAAAGAGAAAACATACCTACCTGTTTTATGGCAATGTCAACTGCACGTCGAAAGCGTCTGACAGTGTACGATTCTCAAGTCCATAGTGAGGTGTGGATCCCACAACTTTTTACCCCTTCGCCAGCACTCACTTTCATTTTGAAATTACTAGTATATTGGGTTTACTTCAGCATTTTCTGTGGGTTAGGTTAAGGATTTTAGTTATGGACGAGATGAGCCTTGAGGTTTGAAACAGTGTGTGAGCTAGTTGTATGCAAATGAACGAGATATTGTTATTTTTAGTTACAAAGGTAACTTGATATTTTTGTTTTTCACACAGAGTAAATTCAATTAGACGTCACACATTGTTGCTTCTAGTTCTTAGGAAATGTTTTAGGGGAAACGAGACTTTTGATTTGAATGAGTTCGAACGTTTACAATAGGTACAGGTAACCATTGTTTTGTTCTTGTTGCATGCAAATATAGAGAGATCTTTTTATTTTTTAATTACAAACGGTAATTTGACACGTTTGTTTTTCACAAGGGAGTAAATTCAGTTAGAGCTAACAAATTGTCAGCACCTGTTCCCAAGAGATGCTTGCTATTTTTAGTTACAAATAGTAACTTGACACTTTCGTTTTTCATGTCGGAGAAAATTGTTCGCAAGAGATGTGTGCTATTTTTAGTTATAAATGGTAACTTGACACTTCTATTTTTGATATGGGAATAAATTCAATTGGAGCTTACAAATCGTTGGCTATTGTTTCCAGGATATTAAACAAAAAAGAAGCTTTCATTTCTAAACTTTTTACGTCTCTGCAGTAGCAGTTTATAGCTTTATTTGATGACATTCATTTCAGTTCGATATTTTTTTGAAGACTGCGTGGCGTCAAGTTAAAGTGCAAAATCAGACTTTCAATGTGTCGGAAAGTATTTTTTCTCTTTCTTTCTATTTTTGGTGAAGTAGTGTTGCTGTGAAAAAAAAGGTTAACTTACGACTCGTATAAAATGCGAAAAGTTCTCTTAACGGCTTGGGTATTTGTGAGCAAAAATTCCTCTTGGGGTTGAAAGAGCTATGAGATCGGTGAGTTATGCGTGTGCGCATGTCACACCAATCACAGTGTGGGTTGTATCAAAGAACGAATCAAATTGCCTGTTAGAAAATAAGGTGATATCCATAGTAATTTGGAGATGTGTCAGGTTACTGTAGTTTGTTCAGTGAAACATTTTACATGTCATTGATTTAATTCTGCTATCTCTGAAACCTTTCAGTTCACAAAAAATAACTCTTGCACGCCTTGCGTGCCTATGTTTGGGAGGCAGGTGTTGTTCAACTTTTAAGTTCTTTCTCTTAATTTAAATCCCTGTTGAAAGGATTGACACAATTTTTAAACTTAAAAGATCATGTGTTGCAAGTTCGTTGTTTAAAGTGGTAGGTAGTTTGCAGTCTAAACAAAACGCAGGTTTGTCAGAACAACAACAAGGTTATTTATTCCAGATAAACACAGTAATTCCACACAGGACTTCGCAAGAAGCACACGCTAGGCTTGTAAACTATACTACGACTTCCGTCACACTTGAATAAACACAACCTCTTGCCAGATATCCATGTATCCTCTCTGTTACGCTTCAACAAACACGACCTCTGTCAACACTTTACATGCGACCTTTGTCATTCTTTAATAAACACTACTGACTCACGAGATAATTCTCTCTAAACACTCCTGGGAAAAACCATCTCAAAACTACACCGATTCGCTTATATACTTTACAGCATAAGATTCTAGAACTTTCCGGCTCTACTAACTAAAGTAACATTACAATATTAAACTATTTACAGCATCACATGTAAATGGATAAAAAAGAATTGCTTAGTCACCAGGACACAAGTTAAATATGCGTGAAACTTCTAGACCAAATTAGTATATACACGAACCTTCCATGTCACGCAATAGTTTTTCGTAACATCATGTTAGGCCTCTTTTATCTTGAAATGTAGAAATCAATAACTGATTTGACTGCTTACCATGGTCTTGTTGCAATGATTGGCTAATTTAACCCACAGTTAAGATATACATGTAGTGGGGTCATTTACATGTAGGTGAAATCACAGAGGCTAAGCATGTCTAAATTCAGCTAAATTAGGGGGGCTTTTCTAATGGCAACAGATTGTGGAGCTTATCTAACATGAAATGTAGAGAACTTCCTGCTATCTATTTGTTTTTCATTATTTTTTCAATTTGTGTTAAGATTAGCCCAGACTACACTTGTCTGAATTTCAGTTTGCACAGTGATCTGACCTACTGGGATTCTATAACTGCTGTCAAAAGAAAGTCTGCTGAATCATTAAGTCCAATGAAGGTGCAAGTTTCACCAGCAAGTGTCATCATTATCACTCATAAAGTGGTCCTGAGATGTATTAAGGGACACGTCATTTAGCCCTGTAATTCTAGGCCGTTGGGACTGGGATAATGTTGTGCTTGCTTTAGACAGCAAAGAGCCTTAGCTACATCAATTTAGGGCTTAGATATGCAATGGACTAGACATTTCTAGCTGCTGTTGGCATTATTTCGACAGAACCTGATGCGGCCTAACAATTAAAAACTGTTGTAGAGTGAGTTGATATCGTACTCTCCTGCTCCCTGAAATTCAGGTACATCTGGGACATTGATATTAATTTTGTGAGCAAAACATTGCCATTCATGAACAGTTTGTAGGTCAAAATTGATTGATCATGAGTAACATTAAATTTTCTTGTTTTATCAATTTCAGGCATTTTCGGCCTAACTAACAATCAGATCTGTCTGTGATTTGCTAGCGCGGAATAATAATTATTGCCCACTTTGTTTGAAGTTCAATCAATTCTCGATGTAGGATGCTCTTGTTCAGTCCATTTAGGATGATTCAGGCCTTTAGAAAGCTATAGTTCACCTCTCTACTGTGGTTTTTGATATCTATGTTCATGTTGATTTAGACTCAATTTCATTCATAAGCACTCATATTTAAATTGTATAATTTATGAGTCAACGAAAAGAGGGTAAATTTAATCTTTGCAGCTTTAAAAGGCATACAGAAGATGTATTTCCTTTTATTTGAGGTACGAGAAGCTTTGAGGAAAGCTAGCTCCATGTTTTTGGAAATCCAGACAGATCTCTCTCTCTCTCTCTATATATATATGTAAATACAGCTACATCTATGAGAAATCCAGGGCCATGTTATTTGATCCTGGGTGACTAACTTTTTAGCTCTCACTCACTTGTTCTTTTGGAACTCACTTGTTTACTTGGAACATCAAGTGATGTGTTCTTTATGTACATCGGAGATAGAAGACTAGGGGAAATGGTGTAATAGAATACCAGGAAATTTTTAAAATCAAGGTTCTTTATGGAGAATCATTCTGCAAAAGGAACTGAATTAGGGACTATATGTAGCATCGTTTTTATGAATCCAGACAGATTTTTGAACAGAACATGACTCAATGACCCGGAAAGGGCGACGTGATTGTTTCGAATTACTATTAAACTTTGTAAGGCATCTGGAACCAAGGTAGCCCTTTTCCAGACCATTTTTCGCTTTTCTGAGCCAATATCTGTCTGGATTTGTAAAAACGATGCTAAAGATTTGCACCCCTATCACCCTTATCTCTGTATGATTTCACTAAACTTTTAGGCCGCTTCCAAGCCATGTGAACGGGCAAAAAATAGAGAAAGGAGGGCAATGAAAGGAAGATAAATGGGTAAAAGAAAGGAAAAAGGACTGACGTTCCTTTAATTTTATATCGTCACCTTTATAGATACTTTCTGGCGAGAAAAAAAAAAACCACCAGCTTAGGGTGTGATATTTCACCTTGATTTCACTAAACTTTTAGGCCGCTTCTAAGCCATGTGAACAGGCCAAAAATAGAGAAAGGAGGGTAAATGGGTAAGATAAATGGGTAAAAGAAAGGAAAAAGGACTGACTTTTCTTTTAGTTTTATATCGTCACCTTTGTTCCTGTCTTGAGAAAAAAAAAATGAAAAGGGTTTTTGAAATAAGTTTTAACTGATCTTTATATTTCTATTAAGTTTTTAGATGCCAAGGTAGAGCTGCTTAAATTTCTTAAATCCTATGCCACTGTCCTTGGGAAGAAAGTAAATCCTTATGTTCTGGATATAAAGGTAACTTAATATATAAGGAAGCATGACTTTGTGAACATTGGTGCCATAGTCAAAATGAAACAATGTCTCTGTTATTATTTCTTATTATTTTTGATGCTGATATTTTTAACCAGACTGACAAAAATTGTCTTTAGAGGTCAGCGTTGGAAGTAATATATCAAAAACGAGTACGAGTGTTTCATCAGGGGTTCCAAACATCGAGAAACAGATGAAAGCACGAGGCCGCAGGCCGAGTGCTTTTATTGTTTCGAGGTGTTTGGAACCCCTGATGAAACACAAAGTACAAGTTTTTGGTATAGCTTCTTAAACGAGTTGCTGACTGTTATTGTCTGTTATTTTGGTTTTGTTTTGTTAATTAAACAATAGCTATAGAATGTAATAAAAATAGTTTGAATGGAATGTGCCACTTGGGAATTAGCCAGCTAATTATAGCTTAAAAAAAAAATTCAATTATCTGTGCGAGATGGACGAGTGAAGTTCAAGGTTTCGGATTCCCAAAACTTTTGACGAGGAAAAGGCGTGTGTTATCAATCCTATTTCGAAATCTATGGTCAAGGTATCAGTGTACCCCAAATGACCATCATTCTTTGGCGCTGCTTTACGGTCAGACGGTTGATGCAAACCCTACTAAAGTATATATTTTCTGAAAGCTTAATAATTGTAGATTACGACGGTTTATTCACTAACGCTGAAAAAATTAAGGTTTCCCAAATATATCGCGTTATTTCTCGAAGTATAGAGGTTCACTAATCAAGTTCGTTTCCGGTCGGATTTGAGCGGAAGAACGCGATTAATATCGCTATGTCTTCTTGACACCTTTCTCTAAAAAACGGTGTTGGGAAATTTTGATTACTTGTCTGGTTTGTTTCTGACACGCAGTTAAACTTTGAAAGGTTAAAAAACATGCATTCTCTTCACTAAAATAGCCATAACTTTTGAGAGAAGCAAAAAATAAAAATACCCTGACACCGTTTTTTTGTCTGATTATCGGACAACGTTCTCTCCAAATTTCAGCGAAAACTGTTGAAAATTTGCCGGAAACGAACTCAAAATGTGCACTTCATTCGCTGAAATTTTCATTTCGAGATATGAAGGAAAATACACTTTAGGGCGTTCTTCCGGTATAATGAGATAATTACATAACATGTCGGAAAATTAATGACCTGTTGATGGATCAAGGGAAGGATTATTTTACTTTAACAATAGAGTACATATCAATTACCAGGCGGGAAATGTCCTTTTACAAGATCTGATTTGCACCGCTCGTGCAACAAGGTTAGTAAGGACTGAATAATTTTCGGTCAAATTTTGGTTTTCTGCTTTTTAAAAGCCCTAGCTAATGTGGATTCACATTCCTTCTAACAAAACAGCTTGAAAGATAACAAAGACAAGGAAAAAGCGTTTGCGTAAACAAGGGAAAGGAAACCTTCGGGGACGTACGCGTGCAGATATCGATCAAAAAGTTACAACTTTGAACGGCGAAAGCGTTTAGGGAATTATAATAAAGAAATGCATGGTCCTCGACAGGCAATCCTGGTTTTGACAGGACACGATCCAACATGAACCAAGTCCGGATCTTACAGAAACATTCTCCGACAAAGTCACATCTGCGTGACAAAACCGACAAGAAACTGATTTTAAGAGATTTTCTTGCAGGCGATCGTCGGCAACAGTTGTTCGACCAACTTTTGCCGTGACTCTTGTGAGTCCGGTTCTGCGGGTTTGTCTTGCCTTTGCCTTCAGTTTTTGCCCAGCTAGCACTAACGGTATCGTTCTCCGATCCCATGGATTTTGTTCTTGATCACTAGCCGCAACCACATCAGCTCGATCCTTCACGAATGAAATTGAACCCTTTTTCCTCTTTGAAGGTTTCTTGAGAACTTTGCACTAGCAAAAGGACAAGAACCTTTGCGTTTTTTCTTCGATAACATGGGATAGATATAGGCTATTAAATTTATAGCCTACAAATACTCGAAGTAGGACATCGACAAATCGAACAACATCTCGTCTGTCACGCGAGCTTTTAATGCAAATTTACTCTCGTGACAAAGTGTCGACAGGGTGTTGACAACTATCAATTAGGGATAATTAATGGAAAGAAACGTTTTTCGTCAATAACTTTGCTTAGAATCAATCTTTTTTCATAGAATTTTCTTTAAATGAAAGATTGCAATAATATCTATCTGAAAAAGCAAAAAACAATTTTTTTGAAAAATGATCAAATTTGGGGTACACTGATACCTTAACAAGAACAAATGGGCTTTGCAGATTTTTTGAGAATGGCAAGGCCAAAGAGTGAACAAGATTTGCACCATTGAGCCAGATGGAGTGGAAGTTGAGTGCCTGGGGTATCCAGGGGCTTCCACTGTGTCCAGTCAGCCCCCAGATAGAATACAGTCTAATTTGTTTCTTTAGCTAATAACTTTACTGTATAATATTCAAAACTTTTGAAACTCCCATCTGGAATGGAAAACAAAACAGCTTTACAGGACCGGTAATTACATGTACCAGGAGCTTCGAGAAACGGGCCCCTGGTTTATACTCAATGGAGTAGTTGTATGCAGCCAGAGTTAGAGCCCAATGCTGAATTCTAGCTGCTGCCATAGGCTGTGTGGCCGTCTTCATTATCATTATCATCATTTACGTCATTATTTACATCATAACAAAGAAAATACAGCAGTGAATAAAAAATTAAGCAAAGTTGAAAGAGATGCCTTTGAATGGCTCTTGCATAACTTACAAAATCATAAATTGCTTAATAGCCCCAAGGGTCTCAACATACCTGTTAGCACACCTGAAATACTTTACACAACAAACATACTCCAGTGTCATAAGCGAAACGTTACAAAATATATGAACCATTGATACACCGTCTTTAACAGATTAAGACAACAGCAGGGTTTCCCTGCCCCTTTTGCAGAGGGGAGTGGGGAGCTCCCGCAGAAAATTTTGAAAATCAGGGTGCCTTGATTAAGTGAAGTTTATTTCCATTCATTTTGGCACCCCTAACTGATTTTGTTTGTTGAACACCACTGTACACTTATTAACAAGGGTTAGTGTTGAAAAAAGTTGTAAAAACTTTAAACATAGTAGTTATGCAATACTTCTAAGTGGTACGCAACAGAATATTCTACTAGTCACTTGTATTTTCTCAGTATACCAGAAACGATTGTTGCATAACTATTGTATAACATGCCATAGAAACTACAGGGACAATGTAATCAATATGACATCCACATTTCATTAAAGGAAGGTTGTTTGTAATACAGTTGCATATACACAGAAATCTACAGCACCCTTCCTGTATTTTGATTGGTTGTATTTTCTGTGGCATGGTATGAAATTACAGTGATAAGCTTTAGAGCAATGTTTATATATCTTAGTGTTTTGACATTCAGTCTCACGATGTTGATGGTATGTAAAACATTCAAAAATTGATTTAACTATAGTAACTAAACTTTGATGATTTTGGACATCAACAAGCTTTGAAATGCTGTGAATTGAAAACACCTCGCTGACATGCTGCAGTATCTTTTTAATTTCATGAATTACATTGTGCCTGTCACTGCAGCCAATACCGTTTAACATTTGGAATCACTTGGAAATCACAGCATGAAACTTTTCATTGAACAGCTTTGTCAAAGTTCATCCAGAATAGGAAAGATATAGATTTGTAACTCTTTTGTTTTTTCTTATTAGTAGGGAAGTGTCCAATAGTAGATGGTCTAAGTGAATGAACATGTAATGTTGTTGTTCTCTTTAGTGGATTAAAGGTAGTCTCTTATTGTTTTTTTTTTTCAGGACATTTGTGTTAAAATCTTCTCCCAAGATCACAGCAACAAGGCAAAACTGGAAACTTTCCCTCTTCTTACCCAGGTATACATGTATGTGAAGTCACCACATTGTTATGCCCCACTGTTATGCTGACAAATGAGTCCACTTACACATGTGCTTAAAGACAATCTTAATAAGAATGAAATTTGCCAATACATTATCTTTAACGTACATGTATTAAGTAAATGCTTTTGTTAAATATTGCGTTTTCCTTTGTTATTCCTACCAATTATTTCTAGTGTGATAAGTAGAGCTCAAACAAAAGCACAAGAGGCCCTTCTTAGGACCCAGTCACATTTTACAAAATCAGCCATTCTCAGACACGTGTTACACAAAAGGACATTTCCCTTTGTTGTTGCTACCCAGTATTTCTTGTGCGATAGTGGAGCTTACGTAAAGGCACAGTAGGCCCTTTGTCCTTTGTTCTTCACGATGCAAGATAAAAATTGTATTTACCGAAACCAAGAACTGACTACCTGAAGCATAGCTTCCATAACTGCTGAGTGCCTCTATGGATTGATCTTTGAGAGAAACTTTGCACTACAAAATCTTTAGACATGCTTTATAAATGGTTCTCTGAATTAGACTCCCACACGGCAAATGTTTAAACCAGTGAATAGAAAATTAATGAAATCAGTCAAGAAATATACAATAAAAAGATCCTTCTCAGATTCCACTCCGGAATATTTTTTTACTTTTGTCCATTTCTGCGAGTGTGGCTTATTCCCCAGTGTTTGCGATATGTAAATTAATTAACAATTTAATTGCATTATGAAAAAGGAATGAACAAATGGTTAAGAAATTTTGATTTTTGCTTAGAATAAATTGACAGTCAAGAGGGCCACAGCTCCTTTCCATTCTGACTCTGTGAAACTTGCATTGATACAAGTTTAGTTAGGAGGCATTGCTCAACTGATGTCTGGATGTTTGTTTTGTTCACCATTTCCTTACAGAATGTAAACATAAGTTACTTATGTTCTGTGTTGCGGTATCTCTCGACCGACAGAAAGATTACTATGAAACTCTTAAATGAACCCAACTTATTTATTTAAAGATAAGTAATATAACCTTAGTTACAAAGGAGCGACTTCTGAACAATATAAGCTATTATCACACTAAGTTAAGCCTACTGCTATACTTAAGTCACCACTGACACGAACTCACGGTAAATCTTGATATCTTTAAGAAAGCTCCTCATGGTCCACTTGACCTTGAACGAAGTTTCCCAATAGCCTTTACAACAATAACATTCTACAGCTTCTCCACTCAGTCTCCGCCGAACAACAACAGAACTTGATAACTTCTCTACTCGGCCACTGCCGAGAAAACCAACAGCACTCTGTAGTTTCTTCGTGCTCGGACTCCGGCGAGAACCACCAACCATTACTACCTAGCTGACTCTTTATATACATTTAACTAATATTCTAGAACATTCTTGGAGCTTCTAAGATAACTATTTCTGTAACATTGCATCATAATTACATCATTTGTAGCTTCTATTTATGTAGCATTACTTTATGATTACATCATTTGGTAGAATGTTCTAAACTGTTCCATAGCATGACCGTAGAAAGTTCTGGTACAAGCTTTGTGTGACTTCACCCTCTAGAAGATTGCAGAAACTTTATATTTGCATAATATTTATGTCCTCCATAACATCTGGCTTGTGCAGAACTTGGAGATTGAAACAATCTTCAACCAATTGGACTTAGTGTGAGGTCAAGATGGTTGGATCCTTATAAAGATGGAAAAAAGGAGGCCATTATCCGGCCATTATCCAGCCATCTTGACCAAACAAGCTTGGTTAATAAAGGATTTATCAGGGCTCGATGTTGTGACCTGTGGGATCACCAATGCAACTTGATTTGGTCCGCTGGTGACTAACTTTTCACGTGTGGTTGCCAGTCTGGCCACCACGATTTCAAGTTACATGTATTATTTTATTTATATATTTGACAGTTTGTGTAAATAAACATGGGGCTGGTGATGCATATTTTTGCTAACCTTTCTCAGTTTGCAGTAATGGAGATTGAGGACCACTTAGAAAAACTGAGGTGCTTTATTGTGGAGGATAAAATTGAGCATGCCAAAGAGGTTGTTTCGCAATATCAAGTAAAATTGTCTTCTTGTTTGGCCGGGGTGGAAATCACCATTTGTCTGAAGTAGAACAGGATGAGGTTGGAACTGCACTCATTCCAAGGGACACATTTGCAGGATATGTTGCGCTAAGAACAACAGGGGATGGCAATTGTAAGTTTGATGCAGCATCAATATGGTTGGTGGGAAACGAGTCACTTAGTGATGTCATACAGCTACTTATTGCAGGAGAACTATTCTTTTTCCCAGATTACTACGTGTAAGCCATGAAAGACAGGTTCCTGGAAGTTGAAAACAGCATACCATATTCAGAGGCCACTGTATTCTCCACAGTCCTGACAGAAGCGGGTGAGAAAGAAATGACAAACTCCAAAAATCGGGTGGAAGCTGCTTGATCGGAAGCACACAAATACAGATAATGTAGTCCAGAGATGGCAACCTGGACACTCGCCCCAATGCTGTGTTCCAGCCAAACCATTTTGTACCTGTTTTGGCTTTAACAAATTTGGCAGATGTGCTAGCAAAGATATTCAAAAATGAAAGCCTTCAGCCCACTAAGAAAAAGCCTTACAAAAGGGACATTTCATCATTTTTTGAATCTGCCAATGAAGAAACATCTAGCTTGGCCAACAAACCCGCTAAAGATGATAGCTCAGGATTGAAGAGAAAGAGTGAAAGAAGAAGACGAGCCGAAAGGTTCTTCCTCACTGGAAAGATGACTTCTCTTGGATTATCTATGATGAAGAGGAAAGTGTAATCATCTGTGAGTACTGCAAGCACTTTGCATTAACCACAGCAGGAAAATCAGGGTTTGTTAAAGGTTGCAAAACGTTTAAACGAGAAACTTTAAGAAAACACAGTGAAAGCTTGCAACTCATTAGAGCTTGTGACTCCTATTTGGCAAAACAAAAGGCAGAGGAAGACAGACCCATTTTCTAAAGCCTTGTGAAAATGAGGAACAAAGAAAAGATGTTGCCATGAAAATAAATACCGCTTATTTTATAGCAAAGGAAGAACTTCCTTATGTGGTTAGTTCAGTTGTTTCACATACCAAAATTTTGGAATCTACTAAAAAAAAATAATGTTGAGACACGATCTTTGTTAGTGTTGAAATATGCTATTTGTTTATAATGCAGTCATTGTGAAGACAGTTTTGTGGAACTTACCAGCTATTGGGAATGACATTCAAGAAGTTCAAAATTTATTGTATTCTAATAGGAGAACTATGCTGTAAAGGAGATTATTCCGAATTCCGATTCTCTGGTTGGTTGATTTGTGCCCCATGACACTGGGTTGTGACGAAACAACCTCCTTGACGTCATTATCGTGGTGTAATAGCCGTGGTGTAAATTCTATACACCACTGTCATTACACCATGGCTTCAGCTGACTCAAAGTTTGACGATTTTTGTTTGCAGTGTATTCAATTTGAATAATAAAAATGTTAACGCACTCATTGCTCTTGAATTATCGGGATTTACCTGGACTCGTTCACTAACAATGAACTTGAAATTTCCAAAACCGCACAAGGCCGCCAAGTGCGGTATTGAAATTTCTCGTTCATTGTTAGTGAACTCATGCAGGTAAATCCCGATAATTCACGAGTAATGAGTGCGTTAACCTGTAAATAATGTTTCAACATGCAACTGATTGTAACCACAACAATTAGCACAGAAACTTAAGCTGAGCATAAGTATTAAAGCCTAAATATAAAAATGTATTTTTCCAAATAAATATGGTGTAGTTTGTATCATCTTTCTTGATGAAATAATGTTCTTACTGTGGAAATTTTCAAGGAAAAATTTTTGGCGTCCAAAAAATTTGTGCTGGCAACCAAATCTAAAAACTTAGGGGCCAGCTGGCCCAAGGTTTTTTTTTTCTAAAGTCGGGCCCTGTTTATAAAGAACATTCACTATCTTCTTGCAGGACACAGTAGGTAATTCTGATCGAGCAAGGTAGTGCCATCTTGTTGGCTTGGGTCACCAATCACAGTGCAGGATTCGCCATTATACTAGCCTATGGAGCTCACCCTCACACAGTAGTAGTACCTGAGGCCTCAATGAGCTGGATCCTTCAGATCACCCTGTCTTGAGCTAATCTTGTGGCACTCTCCCAGCAAATACGAAACCTTTTCATCCCTTACAGCGTCATCTTCCTTCATGTTGTTATTGGAAGCCCCCTTTTCCTTCAACCCTCTGGAGTCCATGTCGGTGTAGTTCTTGTGTGCACTGTGTGGTCTATTCTTAACACATGACCCTGCCATTTTCACCTTCTTCTCCTTGACATGGTTCTCGTTGTTTCTTGCCCTGTGGCTTGTAGTATTCTTGCTTTGGCGATTTTATGAGGCCAAAACACTCATATGATTCTCTTATACAGGTGGTTTAGAAAGTAGCAAGTCTGTGGCTATCCTTCTCAGTCATCTACCAGCACTCTGATCTGCACAGAAGTAAGAGTAGTACATTAGGGCTTCAACGGGGTCTCTTTCAAGCCCTGAAATTTTATCTGTGCTAAAATTTGCTTAAATTGCCATTACAACTGTGATGACCACATCTCCTTTCCTTAACACTCGCTTAGTATCAAAAGCAGTGTTGCACTTCTCCAGTTGTTGCAGTCTACCAGGTTTCCTTTCTTAGGGATTCTGATGATGGCCCCTTACATGGAATCTTTTGGCAGTTCTTCTTTCTCCCAGGTGTCTACAAACAAAGTTAGCAGCGTATCAGGTAAAAGCCAGGGTTCATCTTGAATTGCTCTGCCTTTAAAGTGCCACTGCGACAAAATTTTTCGAATTCATTGTTTTTGCATTTTCTGAATCTTTAAGTGGTTCATACTCACCTGTCCAAGCCGTCTGCACCTGTCCAACAAGTGCAGGAATATATTTCTTTTACGGTTTTTCCTGAAAACGTTTCTTCTGCCATTGTTAAGTCATGTTCCTGCAACCCCATAAGGCCTTGCTACTTTGTGATGTCATACTCCTAACCAACTAGGCACACATGGCAAATTTTGTCATAACATCTCTATGTAGTTCGCAGTTAACTGGTTTTGCAATGTGAATCTAGTGCTCTATTTGAATCGAATGATGCCTATATGTTTATTCCCAGACATCTCTGCGATTTGTAATTATATTTTCAAGTGACTCATCAAGTTTAGTATTGTTCATATCGCCTTTCAATGGTTTCCAAAATTTTCAAATCAACCGTAAATAATTTACTGTTTTTTTTTTTCTCAAACACAGGTTTCTATATCTACTTTCCATATACTGGTAGATCATAAATGAACTGTAACATTCCTCACAGTCACCGGAAGTTTAATAATAATGATACTGATACTGATACTGATACAGATACATAACCTTCCTTCAAAACAAATTACTTGGAAATTAGCTCTTTTTACAAAAAATAGATGCATTGATAAAAGCAGAAAGAATCGAAATGAAGAAACCAAAGAAAATACCAGTCTGATAGATCTGTCTCGTCAGCAAATCGACTGAGAAGCATGTCCTCAGGCTCTTCTTCCTCTATAGCTATTTGTTCAGCCAGA
Source organism: Platygyra sinensis (assembly GCA_019787425.1). Classification (NCBI taxonomy): domain Eukaryota; kingdom Metazoa; phylum Cnidaria; class Anthozoa; order Scleractinia; family Merulinidae; genus Platygyra; species Platygyra sinensis. The sequence goes on from JAHPZR010009786.1 coordinate 47,890, forward strand.
AGCATAATTATACTTCTGGTTCAGCGTACTGGGTAGCTTCTTCTTTGGTAGTAATTGGCTCGGCACTATCATTGTATGACTGGAAATCTTCACTTGCCGAGCAGAAGCTAGCCTCTGATGATTCAAGCAACAAACCAATCTTACCCAAATGAACTTCTGAATCATAGACATTTCGCTGATACTAAGATAAAACCCGACTGACATCAATAGGCGATCAAAGGTAATCAATCACGCATTAGGTGTATGATGTCACAAGTGTAGCTGCCACTGTGAAAATAACGGGCTCAACATAGCGGGCGGACGAAAAATTTCACTTTTCGTGCGGCGAAATTTTAATGAAGGAACTCTTTGAAATTTTTTCTTTCTGGACAAAAGGACATCATACATGATGGTAAGTGAGAAAAAGAAATGTGAAATTTCATTGCAGTGGCACTTAAATGCATAATCTCCTGGTGATTTCCTTTGTTCTTGAGCAGCTTTGTAGCTTTGTTGACTTCTTGCCAGGTGGGAGCATCTGTGCTTATATCTACAATCGGTGACAAAAGTGTTGAGACACTGCCATTTTGAAGTACTTTAGGCCAATTTTCTCCCTCAACTCTATGATTCTACCTCCTCCCCCCAAACTATGTTTTTTTTGAAGTTTTCATTGATTTTCAACATATTTAAGAAAGGAACAAATACATACAGTACCGGACAGAAGTAACCTAACACTGAACGCGTTACTGGAACGCAAATAGAACGCGAAATAGAACGCTGCGGAAACGCCAAAGGAACGCCAAAATTTCTGGTGAGCTGGAGCGCGTTCTGAACAAGAACGCGTTCTATTGAGAACGCGATAACGCGTTCCATTGAGAACGCGAGAATGCGTTCCATTGAGAACTGAGTTGTGGTTCGTGCAGAGACTGTAATGTTATTGCAGCGTACTAACAAAATTATTTGAAGTTCTGTCGAAGCAAGTTCATCGTTTTCCTTCATTTCTTTGTCAATTACGCCAAGTTTAAGTTTCAGATTTCGTCCTTTGCGTAATCAATTAGCGCGCTGGGGCCAAATAAACTACTTCAGAATGGAAGATCAAGGTGTACTGAGTCATCAAACTTTTCAATACGATCGGTGCGCTCGCTTTCAAGTGAGTTTTACTTACCGACCGAAGATTTATAGCCGGGATTTAAAGCAGCTTCCTGGACTTCCGTAAAGAAAAATAGTAATGTACAACATTATTTCGAAGATGAATTCGACCTTTGGAACTATTGGTAAAGCCATGGCCGATAAACTGACCGAAAAGTTGGCCGCAAAATCTCAAGCTTTCACTTTAATTAGCGTGAAGAATATAATTTGAACATGCGGTCACGCAGGGAAGCACGTTTACAAAACTTGATCATTTTTTTGCTTTCAGAAAGTTTTTTCCCCTCATCGTGAATGAAACTTTATTTTTATTGAACTTGTTGTCACGTTTCTTTCATTTGGTTGCCTATTTGTGAATTTTAGAAATTAAAAGTGAACAGTGTTTTCGTTTGCACGCTGGATTTCTGCATATTTAATTTACGGCGACTTCCGCAGTTTGTTTGTTTAGTTTCTTCGCTTCGTTCAAATATTTCATTTGAATCTTATTCAGCTACTACAGAATTGCTGAGAAAAGAAATAAATGGGCACTAATTTAGCACAGTTGAAATATCATTTATGTCAAAATAATGGGGTCGTTTTTACGGTCTTTTTGATTTCCAACTTTTATCTTTCTTTCGCAGCGCTGTAAATATTTCGTCGCTCGGCGATTAAATTTTTGATCTCTTGCTTTCAGATTGATTTTTACATGTGTCTTTCGCTTTTATTTTCCGTTGTTGTTTTTTTTTTAATGTAAGCCGTTATAGTATAAGAATGAACCGCGGATTCTGATGTATTTGCTTTCGTTTTGTCCTCTGAAGTCGATAATTAACTCATTTTTCGCATATTCAATTTCTCGGCTCTCGTGGGAATCATTTTGTCGCGCGGAAAAGCATAAATAAAATTTCTTGTTTTCTGAGCAGTTTAACACATCCAATTGAGTTCTTTTTGTTGAAATATTTTTTTGAATATTTTGGCCCTCCATGTATTTAACTTTGAAGAAACAATGTCGTGAAATCTGATCTTGTGTCTGTGGTTACTGTGCATATGGTTTATTTTTTGTGCTTTCGCTCGCTCCTTTCGGAAAGCTCGCCTTCAGGGAAGAACTAACGAGAACGTGTTCTACTGAAAATTCTACAGAAAATTCAGAACGCGCTCCTGCGTTCCTTCCGTTCTGAAATTTTCTTTAGAACGCGCTCTATTTTGCGTTCCAGAATGTTAGGGGAACGCCAAGGGAACGCCAAAGGAACGCTAATTGGAACGCTCCAAGAACGCGTTGCGTGTTGATTTTTCTGTTAGGTTACTTCTGTCCGGTACTGTATCAAGACAATTACAAAAGAAAAACAAAAACAAAGAACAAAAAAAAAATACAAAACAAACAAATGCGACGCTATTGAGTAAATTAAATAAAACAATGCCTTTTCTACTATCAAATTACTATTATATTAATGCATTAATTAACTTCTCCCACTTTTGGAAATGTGCAAAGGAGCTTATTAAATTTTTTCTCCCTAGCAATATGGAGCTTGATATTACTGTATATAAAGGCCTTCTTGTCGCTATAAAACCCCTAAGTGTAGGTAAGCTATTCAAACATCTCCTACAGTTAATATAATATTTACCTAATAACAGAATGTGATTGATCAAAATGAAGTCATTTACAATGTTAAACTTTCAAAGTATCAAATCCGACTCATCAATTGTCCCAACAAAAACATTATTATCTCTTAGCCTGGACAAGACGTGTTTCCAGAAATCTGAAGATATCTTAAAGTCCCTGATCTTAGATTCTAAAGTGGTTTGGAATGCTAATGAATAAACTTTTTGCCAATTGGTGGCAGTGTTTGGATATTTGTTCCTTGACTTCTGTTTAGCTTGGGTGGAATCTGTTTTTTCCGCAGAAAGAGTTGGTAGATCTGTTTAGAAGAGGTGTCAAGAATTGGTACTAAATTGTCATTTTCCATCCTTATGGTTGGGGTATTTGGAACAGAGTCGGAAACTGGCACATCAGTAGAAGCTTTCAGAACAACGCCTTTCTGCAGGAATTGAATTGATAATGCTCCTTAATTAGAAAAAATCTTTGTTCCAGATTTACAACTGCGTTAATACCATATGAGAAGGAATTGTTTGACGTGATCAAGTCTCCTTACTTCACAAAACCTAAATTTATTATGTCCTTATGTATACTGATTTTTTGTTATAACAGAGAAATTGATTATTCCAGATAAGCTCATTGATAATTTCTCGATAACATGGCGTTTTCATGTTTAAATATTACCATGCATCAAAGCCCATTTCAATATCAGAAATTGGTGCATGGCGCTTCACTTTATCTTTCCTGTTCCAAATAAAGCAATAAAGAATTGAGTTGACCTCTTTAATTAATTCCTTAGTTGTTGGTATAACAGATGCTCTGAACATAAACTTTGGGATAGCAAAAGTCTTAACTATTTGTATTCTTCCTAAAAGAGAGAGGCCTCTCCAATTCCATAAACTTACTGATTGTTTTATATTTTTTATAGTTTTCCCTAAAATTGAAGTTGTCCCTTTGTCTTGCGTGATATCACCTGCAAAAAGGGATAGCTTAATTACTTTGTCTCCTATTTTAAGACCCTATCCCTGGGAACGGATAATAGCACCCTGAGTAATATAATCATAGAGATCATTGTATTCTGTTTGTAAACATTCCAGCTCTTCAACATTTTCTTTTGACGGGTCATTTTCGCAATTTTTGGTACAGTTCTGTAATTTTTCGTCCAAATCTTTGACCTTGGCTCTCCTGCTACGAGCCTGCTTTTTACTATAATTGATAGTGAGCTGTCTAATTTTATATTTTAGCAAATCCCAAAGAACCCACTTATCAACAACCTCTTTAAATTCTTTAAGCCATTTTTTAATATTTTCATCAAGGAGATAGCGACAATTACTGTCATTCACTAAGGTAGAATTAAATTTCCAAAAACTTGGGACCCTGTTCCCTTTCATCCACACCATTAATTAGTAATGTTATTGCAGAGAGATCTGATTTAATAGATGGTTTTATATCTACCAAAACCACATCAGCTTGTAAACTGTCGCTTATCAACCAAAAATCTAATCTTCTTTGAATAAGTCTGGAGTTTTTTGACGCCAAGTAAAACATTTCTCTTTAGGATGCCTGACACACCAAATATCTAACAAATCGTGTTCCAAGCAGATATCTTCTAAAACCTTGACGGAATCTTTCGTTTTCTTAAGACCGCCAGTCCCATCTAATTCTTGATCTAAAATAACATTAAAATCTCCACCAATGATCACAGAAAATTCCGAAAAAGTAGACAAACTATTAAGTTCCTCGGCAATTGTTTTGAAAAAATTGCACTGCTCTGAAAACACTGAACACAATAGCAAAATATAACGACTGCAGATAACTTTATCCTGCGTGCAGCCTATGGGATTTGGGACTTTGTATGTACTTCTAAATTTGGATATGAAATAAGAAGCAAATATGAAAAAAAAAACCAAATGTTTCTA